>LPNX011092386.1:175939-341588 GCA_001517045.1 Pseudotsuga menziesii | reverse complement strand
AGATTAAATTTTATTTTTGAAATAGTTGAATTAACAACTGTTAAATTAATTTTCATACTTTGTATAAGTTTTACACACTTAAAACTTCCCAAAATCAAAGGCTTTCCTTAAGAAAGCAACTATAGGACAGTTTAGATAGTTTAATTTAATCATTTAGATAAAAATAACATTAGAATAGGTTAGATTTTGCTGGTTTTAAGTTCTCCTTAAGAGACAAACTAGCTGGTAGCAGGACCATAACCTATGAGGTTTTGTTAATTCAAACACACCGGACGCTGCTTTAAGCTGATTGTGTGGACAAAACCTCCTTATTGGCCTAGATTCAGAAAATCGGGCCAACAATTCCTTGGCATACTATAGGATACATATATTTTTATTGTATGGATAGTCTTTATTATCAACGATACTAGCTTGAATCCCATTATGATATTGGTCAAGCTCATCTTTATCAACTATATTATTGGTATTTTGGTCATTCCTAAGATAGTTTGTCTCCTTGTCTTGTTTATTGTCTTGATCGACTTGGTTTCTCTCATTTTTGTTGACATACTGGTCCAACATATTTGAGCTGCTGATATGGTTTGTACCAAAACTTAGTTTTTGTAACATTCCTATCATTGTATTCTGGTTCTTTGTCATGGTGCTCATGTTCTGTGTTAAGGTGTTTATGTTCTGCATTATGGTACTCATTTTGTCATCCATGTTTTTTTGTTTTTCACTCAGGATGTCAAGTTTGTCATCGAGCCTTCTTTCTACCAAAACAAGATCGTTTTTTATTAATGTATTGTTATTTTGCATCTTTTCCTTCAAGCCTTCTTGGTTAGCGGCAAGGGACTTTATGTCCTTCTCCATTTTTTTGATCTTCTCTTTCAGTTCCTCCATGGTCTTGGACCTTGTATATGAATATGTGTATTTCGACACTATTTTGACTTTTGAGGTGAAATTGAATAATAATATATTAATTAATTAATATTATTATTATTATTATAAAATGGTGAGGTTTTAAGAAATAATAACTTAATTATTATATAATAAAACCTTATATATATAGTTTTTAATAGAATAAAACCAAATTAAAAAATTATAATAATGTTATAATATAATGTATTGAATTTATATTATAATATATTGAAATAATATATTATAGTTTATAATATATTATAACAATTTTTTTGTTTTTTGGTTTTGCAAGGTGGTGGAGGTGAGATGATGGCACGGTGATGGAGGCGGTGAGGGCAGGGGTGTGCAGGAGCCGGTTGGATCAGCGAAGGAGCAACGCGGACGGGGGTATATTATAACAATTTTTTTTGTTTTGCAGGTGGTGGTTGAATGCAAGGGTGAAGGGAAGACGATGGCTAACGAAGGTAGGGGAGACCTACGCGGGGAAGAAGGTGGAGACCGATGCAGAAGAAAACAAGAGGCACAGGAGCGGGGAAGAAGGTGAAGTGTGACGTGGGGAATAAAGTGGAGATAGGCATGGGAGAAAACAGGAGGGAGAAATTTGGAAGCTACGAGGGCAGGTGCGACTGATGTGGAAGATGCGTGGGCCGAAAACATGGAGTGTGGGTTGTGGGAAAGATGAGGGAGAGGAGTGTGATGAAGGTGGAATGAGGTAATGGAGAGAGCATGGAAGAAAAAATGGAAGGTAGTGGAGCAAGGAGAGGAGGGAGTGCATAGAAGTTGATGAGTGGAGAAGAGAGCCGATGAGAGGAAGAGTTGGTGAGGAGCGGACTGTGGAGTGTGAAGGAGGGAGAAAAGGTGCGCGTGTGTGGTGAGGAGTGGTAGATGTGTGGAGGAGGTTTAAATGGAGCAGTAGAAGAATAAAAAATGATGAGCGGAATCTGAGCTCTGATACCAAATCAAGCAACCGAATTCGGTTGTCTGTTAGTTCGAATTCGACTATCATTGTATAATGAAATATGGATAATAAATCATATATTAGATGATGGGTAAAATGTAAAATATTCTCCCATTTTATAGGCTTTGAGCATGAAGGGTCACACCCTTTCATAATTAACTAATCTATTTAATAATTTATTTTATATTCATTACACATAACCATATGCTTCTATATCGAGCTGATCATCTTCCTGCCTAACCAGGGAAAGATTTAGCTGAACAGGGACTCTCCCTTTTCACTTGTAGGGCCCAACCAATTTTAATGTATCTTTTATTTCACCACCACTGTCCTGACCTGACAAATTTTTGGACATCTTAAGGTTTTCCTCAATCTCCAAACAATCAATAAACATATGCTGTAGAGTGGTTGATTTTCTTTCCAAAAGAAGTAATGACAGTTTAGGAGGAAAGGTGGATACATAACATATCTTAGCATTGTTCTCAAGAGGTTGGAATTCCTTAGGTATGTTATAATAAAAGCTTGCAAATCTTCTATTAAAACTAGATATGGCCTCACCCTCATGCCTCTTCAGGGAATAAAATTATGAAAGTATTTGATCCAATGGCCTTCTCCTACCTGAAAACTTTAAAAAGGTGCAAGAAAACTCTTCCTAGGTATTGATGGACTTAGGCTGCAAGTGTTTGAACCATTCTTTAGCATTTCCTTGCAAAGACTGGGCAAAAGTCCTCATGCAAACATCATCATGTTCTATCTCAAAAATGTTAGAGAAATGTTCAAAGGCTTGTAAATGTTTCTCAACAATGAAGTTTTTGGATTCTCTATCAAATTTGGGGAGGTACTTGTAATGTTTCATAGGAAAATGATGGAGGATAGGAGGAAATTGTAGTGGTTTGTCATCTCCGCACTAGATGCGACACTTACAGTCCTAAGGCTTCCTCATCCTTCCAATTTGGGGAACCTTTCACATCCACTGTCCACATTTCATTACTTCTTCCGCCAACTTCTCTTCTCTTGATACAACGAGCAGCTTTAGATTGCGGCATGTTCTTATCCATTGATTTAGATTGAACTTCCCATGCAACTACCAATTTGAGTGGGTCCTATCACCCCTTCATGAATCGGGATCCTGACATTGTCTATGCTAGTTCATATCATGAAAAGAGCCATAGCCGTAGATATACCTCCACTCTTGTCATGACCATTGATTCTTTGTAGCCGGTACCCCATTTCGTGATTTGGAGTCGCAACTTTATCCGCACAAGTCTGGCTTGCAAAATCAACCGGGACCGTATATCCGCTTCTACTTTCATCCTTGCCATCAAATACTTCTTCCTTTTAACATGTTTTGTGATTTGGAAAAGTTCCTTCTATCGAGCATGTTTGCTCAGCGAAACCGCTTCGAGCCATCGATCGGGCCTCACCTTGATCTTGGCCCTTCATTGTTTCTCAATTTTAACAGACTCTGCGAATGCCAAAATTCGACCATTCTCTCACGTCTTTGGCCAAAACCATGATCTATCGTCGCTCTTCTTCCTTATGCTCCCAGATCATTGGTCTATGACGTCTTTCTCTATTGTCTACGCTACAGCAAGTCTTCACCCTCAGAGGAATCTACCATCGCAGATTGATCTCTCTTCATTATATGATGATCTCAAAACATGGAAAATGTGCCTCTAATAATCTAAAGGGTGCTCACATAATGTTCAAATGAATAGGACCCTTTTCGAACTCTATCAGGCCCATAAATCGACTGTTGCAAACAGAGTGCTAACAGTAGCAATAGGGGTAGCCATATGGTAGAACTTTGCATTGGGTTTTCATTAGTTTATGCAATGTCGAGTTGGGATTTTTATGGTGTCATCCTTTTGGTGTTGTTTCTTATAAAAAACGTTTATATATGCTTCATTATTGGTTCTGGTTGTTAGGATTTGCATACGAAGGGATTTGATAACTGTTTAATCTTGGCCCTTATGGTATTTTGAAATGTATATTATTTTTGTAAAATAAAGGGGTTTTGTAGATGTTTTTTAAGCCTCTCCTTCTTGCTTTATATTGATATGTATTTGTGATAGTTTTTAGGTTGAATGGGTGCATTTTTGGGGTTTTCAAACTCTATTCGATTACTGTGCTTTTCTTATTTATATATCGATACAAGATGGTTTCTTAATGTTAGTGTTAATTCTAATAGTATTGTGCAATAAGATGTGTGAAATGATTTATATTTTTTGTATAAATGAAAATTTTGGGGCTTCCACTGTTAGATTCGATGACCTATGTTAGTGTATTATCTCTGTGGAATCACAATGGTTGCACAACGTACGTAAATATGTTTATATATATTGAAATGGTTAAATTTTGGTTTATCGTTTGGAATTCTTCTATAAAGGATGAATCCGGGTTTTGATATGGAACCGTATCATGGTTCAGATTTACCCAACCTTTGTTTATTAATCAATTTTTTTAACTCTATATAGATATTTGGGTGATCCCGTATGGGATTTGACTTAGTTTCTATTAAACTCTATTTTATCCTTTCACCACCTATGCGTTTTCTAATGAAAGAAATTAGATGTTCATAATGATATTTTGATTTTATTTACTGGGTATTGTTTATGAATTTAATTCCTCAGTCTATTACAATCGGATGTGCATAACTCATGTTTATGTTTAGATTTTGTTTGTTATTTTACTATAAAACTTATTAGTATTTATTTTTAGGGTTAGGTTTATTTCTTCTATATTCCCCATCCCTTCTTTTGCAAGCAATTCCTTACCTCTAATTTAATAATTTCTATCTAACATATCAATGGGAAACAAATATATGTAAATATTTATAGTTATAAATACTTAAAACATTTCACCTAAACTTATAATTATATATACATATATTTAACAAAAGTTCTAAGGATAAGATGTCTATTCCTAAGATTTCTAGTATTGAGACAATATTTTAAACAAAATAAAATATAAACCATAGCTAAATGTTTTTCATACATTGACATGATAATACTCAGAAATTATTCAAATAATTAAAGAAATTTAATCAAGAAAAACTAACAAACCCTAATTATATATTACATTAACGTAATCAATAATTATTCAACTAAATAGAACTGAGATGAAGAAATGAATATCAGACCCTAATTACTCATGTACATTAGACTATCTAGAATTTGCTCAGATAATACAAATTTTAGAAGGGAATAATTATCAAACCCTAGCAATATTTTAACCTAGGAGAAATGAAAGTATGTTCTTATAATCTTAGGCAGACTGTAAGTTAACAAACCAAATAACCAGACTGAATATAGTAGATACTTTATTTCTAGCCAAACATCTTAATCTGGAATATAAAGAAGACATATTTAAAGAAATGAATTTATCTATAAACACGAATGTAACAGTAGCAACTTAAATAACTTATCTAAAAAAAATTAAGGAAACTTGATATGGGACTACCCAGTTCCACCCTACCATACATAACTGCAACTGTTCAGTATCTTTCAACCTTTGTAGATATCACCCCCAAGATTAACCAAGCTTATTAGTAATCTAGACTTAGGGTTCTTAGTTGTGAAAATATTGACTTAAGTATATGCTGTCATTATGTTCCCTTTACTCATCATTCTAGATTCCCTTATTTGTGTAAGATTCCTCTTTCAAGAATTCTTTCTTTCTAGGTCACACCACTAGAACAAAAATATCTCTGAGTACTCAGATGGAAATCCAGGCCAAACGTTTTTGGGGAAAGTAGGTATATTTTCCTCTGCAGGATCCTCCATATACCTTTCATTCTTATCTTATTAGAATATTTTAAAGGGAGATATTTCTCTATCTTTTTCATGTTCAAAAGGTTATGATCATAGAGGAAACACAAAAGAGGAGAATAGATTTGTTTTCCATGAGAATGATGAAGATAGCTTAGCCTCCTCAATGAATAATCAATCCCTAAATAAAAAGAAGTTTCTTGAATCAAGAAGCAGTTAGGGTGTGCCTTTTCATTTTCTCACAATTATATAAATTCTTAATTATCAAATATCTTATTTATGTTTTCTATTTTTAAAATTTTATTACTCTCATATGTCCTAGACCCCTAATAAGCTTGGTCCCCTTTTTAATACTAGTTTCTCCATATCAAGTTTCCAGAAATATTTAAAGTTCCACTTTTATAAAGTATCATATTTTATGATGGCTCACATCATTCATAGGTTCAAACCAATGAATTAACCAAAACATTGAATATGTATAGGGGGGAACTTTAGGATGTCACATTCCACCCCTCTCAAAAACAACACTGTCCTGGTGTCTATTCATCAAAAAGAAAAGGATAGGCCTCCTCCTTTTCCCATGTGGCTTCTTTGGGTTCGAAGTGCATCCATTGCACCTTCACCTGAATGATAGTTCTGTTCTTTAGTCCTGTTTCCCTTCGGTCCAGTATACATTGTGGTTCTAGCAGGAATTCTCCTTTAGGTTCCACTTGGCAGGAATTCTCCTTCAAGTTCCACCTGTAATAGATTCCAATAAATAATATATTTAGGATCATATACATATTTCTTTAAAAGAGATACATGGAATACATCAAGAACTTTAATGTGAGTTGGTAAGGCCAGTACATATACTACTATGCCTATCTTTGCAAGAATTTCTAAGGGTACACAATATCTTGGGGCCAACTTGTTGCACTTTCCAATTCTAAGTGTGATTCTCTTTGCCTTGAATTTTAGGTACACATGCTCACCTACCTTATAATATTTATCTCTATAGAGCTTATCAACATAACTTTTTTGTCCATCCTAGGCTTCTTTTAAATTCTGCTTTACCATGTTAACCATATTTTCCAAATCTTTAAGCAAATCAGGTCCTAATATAAGCCTATCCATTGGATCATCCCAAGTAACCGAGTTTCTTCATTTTCTCCCATATAAAACTTCAAAGGGTGAAATTTTAAGTAGAGGCTTGGTAGCCATTGTTATAGGAAAATTATACCTAATGCAAGCAGTACTCCCATTTTGAAGGATTTTGCATAACGCACATTCTTAACATGTCTTCAATAATTTGGTTAACACGTTCTATTTGTCCATCGGTTTGTGGATGGTATGCGGTGTTTAAACTCAGTTGAGTGTCTACACCTGCAAACAGAGTCTTCCAAAAATTACCTGTAAACTTAGAATCCCATTCAAATATGATTTCATTTGGGATTCCATGCAATCTAAAAGTTTCTCGTAGAAAAATTTCAGCAATGTTAACTGCTTTAAAAGTTGATTTTACTGGAATGAAGTGTGCAAATTTGGATAACTTATCTACCACTACCATGATTGAGTCATTTTGTTTTCTAATTTTTTGTAAGCCTGTTATGAAATCCATATTTATTACTTCCCATTTTCACTCGAGTATAGGAAAGGGTTATAACAGTCCAGCAAGGTGTTGGTGTTCAGTTTTAATTTGTTGACATTCCAGACACTTAACTATGAAATCAACAATATCAATTCTCATTTTTTGCCAAAAATAATGTTTCTCAACTGTTGCAACCATCTTTTGATAACTAGGATTCCCTGATTATGGTTTCTTATGGATTTTAGTTAAAATCTTATGTCTAATATTTGAAATTTCAGGAACATACAACCTACCTTTTGACCAAATATACCCTTTTTCATCAATTAAGTATATTTGTTGTTGTGATTCCTTTCTATTTTTCTACAACTTATTTATGATTTCAGCATAAAATGGATTATTTTGTAGTGCTGATCTAATTTCACTGTTTAAATTGTCCTCTATTTTACTCAAAGAGAATTCATGTAGAATGTGGACTTGCTTGCTCAAGGCATATGCAAATTTGTTTTCCCTACCCTTTATATGTCTTAATTCAAAATCATACTCACTGATAAAATCTAACCATCATGCTTGTATAACATTGAATTTGGGTTGCTCAAAAAGGTATTTCAGACTTACATTATCTGTTTTTAGCAGAAATTTCTTCCCCATAAGGTAGTGTCTCCACATCCTTAAGGTATGTATGGTTGCAGCCAATTCTAAGTCATGAGTTGCATAAATTTTCTCTCCATCTTTTAATTTTCAGGATTGATATGCAATTACATGGTCATCTTGTAACAGAACACCTCCTAATCCTTCCTTGCATGCATCAGTGCAAACTACAACATCTTTATCCATGCCGGATACTTTTAACACATGTTCCTTTGTCAGCAATTCTTTAATTTTTTTAAAATTGACTTCACACTTCTCATTCCAAAGGAACTTACTCTCTTTATTTTCCAAAGAAGTAATAGGGAAATCTATCTTAGAGAAGTTTTCTATGAGATTTCTATAGTACCTAGCTAACCCCATAAATTTTCTAACATCTGAGACATCTTGCAGAGTAGGCCATTACATTATTGCCTTAATCTTCTCGGGATATACTAATATACCTTCTTCAGATATAATATGCCCAAGGTACTGAATTTATTTCTTGAATAAATCACATTTGGAGAACTTGGCATAAAAATGATGTTCTCGCATGGTTTGTAAAACTATATTTAAAATGTTCAACATGTTCTTGTTCACTCTTTAATTAAATCATAATGTCATCTATGAATACTAGAACAAACTTATCTAAATACTAGTTGAAGATAATGTTCATCAAACACATGAAAGTTGCGGGCACATTGGTCAGTCCAAAAGGAATTACCATAAACTCATATTTCTCGAATAGATTTCAGAAAGCAATCTTTACAACATCCTAATCTTGAATCCTCACTTTGTGATACCTTGATCTTAAATCTATATTGAAGAAGATTTTATCCTTTCTGACCTGATCAAACAAGCCATCAATTCTAGGAAGTGGATATTTATTCTTGATAGTCAATTTGTTAAGATATTGGTAATTAATGCACATTCTCATAGTCCCATCCTTCTTTTTGAGAAATAGAATCATAGCTCCCCAAGGTGATACACTTGGCCTAATGTAAACTTTCTCAACTAATTCTTGCAGTTGAATTCTTAATTCTACTAATTTTGGGGTACTCATCCGGTAGGATTCTTTGGATACTGTTGTGAGAATTGCTTCACAGTGAGATCTAGGTGCTAGAGCAATATTCACAATCTAAGTTATTCACAAAATATGCAAGAGAACAATAATATTGAACAAAATAACACACATAGATGGTGCCTATAACTGATTTTACTATTCTTGTACAACTTGTAGATTTGTATGGTACATACTTATAATACAATGGGGAAAATTTGTGAGCCTTTGGAGGCCATCTACATGCATACAAGTGTCAGGCTAGGATTTGACCCCTAAACCCCCCTAGGTTGACCAATATGATCCCAAACCTTACCAAAAAGTCACGAATGCAAGTGTGAACATGTATGGAGGCATGATTGA
Source organism: Pseudotsuga menziesii (assembly GCA_001517045.1). Taxonomy (NCBI): domain Eukaryota; kingdom Viridiplantae; phylum Streptophyta; class Pinopsida; order Pinales; family Pinaceae; genus Pseudotsuga; species Pseudotsuga menziesii. The sequence continues at coordinate 332,346 of LPNX011092386.1, read as the reverse complement.
TCATAGATGAAGGTATTCTAGGAATGGGTGAGCACATTTGTGAGTGAGAGAGTCTCTAGGAACCAATAAATTCCTAAGAATACCACAAAACAACCACATTCACAAACTAGCACCCATAGTTAAACATATTCCCTGAATTAAGGGACAAGGAGTGGTTTGTAATCAATGATGGCACCTAGTGTAACATCCCTGACCCTTCGATTGGGAAAGAGGATGCTACTAAACACCAAACATTCGGTCAAGTAGCCCCATGAACATGCACATACATGTAATGCTGAAATAAAAAGCCTGAACATGCTACATACTAAGATGCATAATCATTCATATACATAACGGAAGCAAACAACATTCATATATATACAATTCAACATTTAACATGTACATCATCATAATCCATTAACAGTAACATAACTACAGAAGTAAAATAGTCAAGGAATACTTATCTTATAGAACTATCCTGCAACCAGCTACATCGCGGCAACGTTCCACCCAACCATAGGCCAGTGTGCTCCTTAATATTTTAGAAACACTACCACCCTCAAGCCGGGCATGATTCCCCAAGGAATAAGGAACTAGTAGGCTTACACATAGCCAAGGATAACAACACAACTAGGATACACAGTTCAGCGAAGCCAACACAGTTGGGTTTATTAAGTGAACAATGGATCATCCAAGCCAACCAAGTTGGGTTTATTAGGCCATATAGGAGCTGGGAAAGGCTAAATGCTAAGCTGGTGAGCTCCTTGAAGAGCTAAGGACACCTACACTAGAACCAGCCTGACTTCTAGGAAACCCACACACACCCAACACAAGGAAATTAGTCCTTTCTCTGCAACGCAGTCCCTCAGACCTTGATCTCCCTTCCAGTGCTATTCAGGGGTTGTGGAGAAGAAAGAAAACCCACTAGCTCTGTCTATTTGGTTCCCAACCCACTAGGTTTATCAAGCACATCAGGCCTTCATTCACCACTCCAATGCAGTTCAAGGACAAAACCACTGCATGAATGCATGAACCAGCTATTAAAGCTTTAACAGGGGATATACAAATCCCTGGATTGTTCTTGGCCCTATCATGGCCAAAACGATCCCACAATAACCTACAGCAGCCCAAATCACAAGGGAAAACCATAGCCAACCAGAGTGTGGATGAAACCATGGAGCACACAATGTAGGTACTCCTATCAACCCAATTGATCAGAGGAGAACAACAACCACGGTCCAGCAATGAAGTAACCAAACATCACACAGTCTAACAATGGGAAAGGGAAAATGATCTCCTACATGAGAGAGTGAACATCTCACAAACTAGCAATTGGAGAGAAAAATGGAGAACGAACCCCCTTACAAGAAATCGCACCCGTTCTTAACTCAACTCTGCGTGAGGAATACCATCCGAACCCCTCCCTGCGTGTGAGAAGGTGAACATAACAAAACATCTCAGCATGAGAGTGAACCCAACGGCCGAGAGAGTGGCATAGTTGTGGTTCTCTTACCCACGTGAAGGTGGAGAAATGACTGGTGGAGTGAGCATGTGGCAAAGACTGAAAGTCTTACCACCCACCACTTCCCAGCAATAACTACCTCAACTAAATAGGGGTTTAAGGTGTGACACATGGATTTTCCCCATGGGGTCCAGGTTTAGAAATCCCCCCTTAACCTTAGGAAATCATGCCTTTTTCAATATGGTTGTAGTGAACATAGCTGGTTGGGTTCCGTTAATTAAAATGCACATTTACATGATGCCACAATTTAATACGTGCCGTATGTCCCGATATACCATCGGTGACAATTCCAATCCGAAACATAACATAACCAAATCGATGGTGGGGCCTTTGCCTTTAGCTTCTCACCATAATTATTTACAATATATGTATAATGTTTATTTATTGCATCGGGTTCAAAATCAGGGTGTTACATTCCCCTCCCCCTTCAATAGCACTGTCCTTAGTTCTTTACAAAATTGAACAAAATGCTACACTGGTACCGCCTCAGTGTTCCATTGAATTGAACAAAAATGAATGTGCCAATCGCATGGCATCCTCTAGCTCCCACATAGCCTCTTCAGGTCTGTAGTGCTCCCATTGCACCTTTACCTGCCCTATGGCTCGGTTCTGGAGCATTGTGACCTTCTTGTCGAGGATGCACATTGGCTCGAACTGGAACTCTCCCTCAGGTTCCACCTGAATCACATCCCAATTTATCACATGGTTAGGATCATGTACATATTCCTTAACCAAAGAAACATGAAAAAAATTATGAGCTCTAGTACTAGTAGGCAATGCAATTCTATATGCTGCTGGCCTTATCGTTTCAAGCACTTCGGCCCACAATATCTTGGTGACATCTTGGCACAACTTCCAAGATTCAAGGAACTCTTCCTTTCCCTCACTCGGAGGTAAACATGATCCCCAACGCTGAACTCCCTGTTCACCCTATGCTTATCTACATAGCTTTTATGTCTATCCTGTGTTGCTTTCAGATTCTATCTTATCTTTACAACCTCTTACTCCATTTCTTTGAGCAATTCTGGTCCAAGCACAACCCTGTTCACTGGATTATCCCAAGTCAATGGTGTTCTACACCTCCTTCCATACAAAGCTTCATAAGGACTCATCCCTAAGGATGCTTGCTGTCCATTGTTATAAGAAAACTCTACCAAGTGTAAGTATTCTTCCCACTTGGTTGGTTTGTCCATCACATACATGCGAAGCATGTCTTCAAGCACCTGATTAAATATTTCTATCTGCCCATCTGTCTGAGGATGGTAGGCAGTGCTGAAGTTTAGCTTTGTACCCAAATCTGCAAACAACCCCTTCCAAAAATTGGGAGTGAACTTGAAATCTCTGTCAGAAACTATTGCCTTCGGCAATCCATGCAATTTGAAAATCTCCTTCATGAATATCTTCGCAATGTCATCAGTCTTATGCATATACTTCACCAGTATAAAATGTGCTGCTTTTGTCAACTTGTCTAACACAACCATGATGGAATCATGCTGTCTCCAAGTCATCGGCAATCCTATAATAAAATCCATGGAAATAACTTCCTATTTCCATTCTGGAACTCGCAAAGGCTGCAACAAACCTGCTGGATGTTGATGCTCAACCTTTACCTGCTGACATTTCATGCAACATGAAATGTATTCAGCCATGTCCTTTTTCATTCCTGGCCAAAAGTACTGCTTTCTAGCTGTAGCAATTTTCTTTTGATGTCCTGGGTGACCAGAATACAGAGCTTGATGGATTTCATCCATACCAACTCTCCTCAAACCTGCTACATCTGAAATATAAATTCTACCTTTATAAGTAAGAAGTCCATCTTCTCCCAATTTATATCCCACATACCTCTTCTCAAGACTTTGCTGCTGCAATTTGTCTTTTACCTGCTCATACAATTCATCTCCAGCAGTATGATTAACAATATGCTGCCTCAAATCTGATTGGAAAATACTAAGAGATGCCACATGCACTTCCTGCATCTTCCTGCTGAGTGCATCAGCTACCTTGTTTTCTTTTCCCTTTATGTGTTTGATTTCAAAATCAAACTCACATAAAAACTAAAGCCATCTTGCTTTCCTAGCATTCAGAGTAGGCTGATCAAATAAATATTTCAGACCACAATGGTTTGTCCTGAGCTCAAATCTTCCACCCATCAAGTAATGTCTCCACATCGTGAGAGCATGTACTATGGCTACAAGCTCAAGATCATGAGTGGCATAGTTCTTCTCATGCTCCTTCATCTTTCTTGACTCATAACATATCACGTGGTTGTCATGCATAAGGACTCCTCCAAGCCCTTGTTGGCATGCATAGGTACATACCACAAAATATTTCTCTGGATTTGCAACTTTTAATACAGGTGCACTGGTGAGAAGATGCTTCAACTGTTGGAAGCTTTCTTCACACTTCGAAGTTCATTCGAACTTTACCCCCTTCTTTTGCAGAGAAGTGATGGCATGTGCAACCTTGGAAAATCCCTCAATGAATCTCCTGTAGTATCCTGCAAGTCCCATAAAAGATCTTACATCTGTCACATTTCTTGGAGTAGGCCAATTCATAATGGCTTCAATCTTCTCAAGGTCTACTGATATACCCTCTTTTGAGATAATGTGACCCAAATACTGAATTCTATCTCTGTAGAAGTCACACTTGCTCAGTTTTGCATACAGCTGATGCTCCTTGATCAATTGCAATGTCAATCTCAAATGCTCTTCATGCTCTTCCTCATTCTTAGAATAAACAAGAATATCATCAAGGAAAACAAGAACAAACTTGTCCAAATACCTGCTGAAGACACTATTCATAAGGCACATAAATGTAGCTGGTGCATTTTTGAGACCAAATGGTACCACTACAAACACATAATGCCCATACCTTGTCCTGAAGGTTGTTTTATGAATGTCTTCATCCTTGATTCTCACCTGATGGTAACCAGACCTCAAGTCAATCTTGGAAAATACCTTTGCTCCTCTCATTTGATCAAAGAGGTCATCAATCCTAGGCAAAGGATATTTATTCTTCATAGTAACCTTGTTCAACTGTCTATAGTCAATACATAACCTGAGTGTACCATCTTTCTTCTTTACAAACAGAACTGGTGCTCCCCAAGGAGACACACTCGATCGGATATACTTCTTTTCCAACAACTCTTGTAGTTGCATCTTCAACTCTAGCATCTCCAGTGTACTCATCCTATAGGGTGTCTTGGACACTGGTGCTGCTCCTGGCACAAGTTCAATTGTGAAATCAATGTCTCTCTTTGGAGGAAGCCCCGAAATCTCATCAGGAAAGACATCCTTGAATTCCTATAACACCTCCTCCAACTTAGGAGTTTCATCTCCTGTTGGCTCCAAAATATGAGCTGCATACAACTGGCAACCTTTCCTATAGAACTTCTTCAACTACATTGCTGAAACCTGCCTTACTGAAATTACCTTCGGAATACCTTTCACCACTACTGGGTTTCCTTCTTCATCCATGCATTCAAAAGTCTTGTTATAATAGTCAAGCTTTACTTTGTGAGCTTCTAACCAATCCATTCCAATAAGAAAATCATAGGAACCAAGTGGTAGAACATTCAGATCTACACAAGTGATCAATCCATTCATTACCAATGGACCTTTCTCTACCACCTCACTGAGATTTCTCTTAGTCCCAGTGGCTAGCTGAACTAACCAAGATTTTCTATGCTTTACCTTCTTAAAAGCATAAATCTCCAGTACTATAGGAGTGATGTAACTGTGAGTAGAACCCGGGTCAATCAAAATAGAAACAGATTGTTCGACAATCTTACCTGCAACTTAGACCACAGCTGACTAGTGATCTTCCTGGCGGTCCTCCATTGTTGCATAAATTCTAGGGACTACCCTTGCTACCTGACCCACTGTTTCTACTTCCTAAATGTTATAAGCTGGCCTTGCACTTTCATTCTTGAGTGGATAATATTTGCGCAAGTGGGGTCCTTCACATTTCCAACATTTGAGTGGACCTTTATTATATTGTGGATCTTTATACTTTCCTCTTGTCACTCCAATTGGATTACTCGCAACTTGGGATGGATGCTTCTGCTGATTCCTGTATCTAGAAGGTTTGAAACCTTTCTTTATTTGATCAAACTTCTCATTCTTCTTGTCCTTCCATACCTTATGGTAATCAGGTTTACCTTTTATTTTCTCATAGCAATACTTAGCCTTCCTTATGGCTTCTTCAAGAGTTCTATGTTCATAAAACTCAATTCTATCTTTGTAAGATTGAGGCAATCCACTCAGAAACCATTGAACCTTTACTTTTTCAACTCTGATGTACCAGACATACCTCAACAATTCCAAGAACTTATTTGCATATTCATCCATGGTCTGCTGTCCCAATATCAGCTCATGGAACTCTTTAATCTTGTCATCATAATACTTGCCAGAGAGGTATTTATGCTTGAAATACTTCTTGAACTGTTTCCACTTCAGTTTCCTTTCACCGATCCTCTTTACTTGCTTGAAGTGCTCCCACCAAATGGATGCCCTTCCATTCAGATTGAATATGGAAACTCTTTCCTTCATGTTTCCCGAATAATTCTGAACTTGAAAGTACTTCTTTATCCCAAGAAGCCAAGCTTCAGCCACTTGTCCAGTCTTTATCTCGCCATCAAATGTAGGAGGTTTAGCTTTCTTAAATTCATCTCGAGAGCGATCCCTATGGTGTCTTCCTCTTTTCCTTTTATGAGAAGATGAACTTGTATCTTTGCTGGATTCTTCAGAGTCAGATGATCCACTAGAAGTCCTTATCCTTCTCCTAGTACAACTCCTACTACCTTCCAGTCTTGCTATACCTCATCCAGAATCTATCTTTCTCTGCAAATCTGTCAAACTCTGCAACATGGTAGCATTCAACTGATGCTGCTCTTCCTGGGCTTTAATCAAGCTTCTGTTGGTGGCTGCAACATCTGACGGTGTCTCTTGGAATCTTCTTCCATTATAATCTATGTCATCATTTCCATTACGGACATTTTCTCCCATGGCATCTCCTACATGCTCGTAAGAATCCCGAGCATCATATCCATCACGGGATCTCATAACTGAACCACCTCTTGCTTTACCACACTATTCTACCTGGAATACTGCTCTTGGAGGTGTCTATAATTCTGCAAATGTGTTAGTAGCAAACTGTTAGATGAATATCATTAAAATAAATTAGAACTACTTACCTTCCTCTTCTGGAAATTCATAAAATAACAGTTTTGCTAAAACACAAAATTTTCTCTCTTCTTGTTCAGCCCTGTAATCTACTAACAACCTTCTGAAAAATCCACTGAAAAACAGTTGAAAACTTCTTGAAAAATCCACTTCGAAAAACCCAAATCTCCTTGTACAGGATCGGGTCTCATCCCAACTAATGTTTTGACGTTTCAACAACTAAAACCACTAATTTTCCCTGCAGCTCATCGGCAGTCTGTTCATCTATCTTTCTACGGCGTATCGGACCTGTAGTGTTCTAAGCTTCCGAATTTCATCGATGGGTTTCTCTTCTACTTCCTTCCACTGTATCGGTTCCATAATCATCTAACCTTCTGAACTGAATTGGTGATGAAACCAACTTATTCTTTGCATCGACGGTCGGGTGCTCTGTGCATTGGGTGGCTAGTTGTCTTGGTTTCCGCAATGGTGGCCAACGGTCCTTCTGTGTCTTCCGCGAACATAAGCCTATCAAAGGTCGAAACCTCTGGTCATTGGGGTATCGGTAGTCGGAACTTCTACCCATCAGAAGGTTAGTCCTCTAGAATTCCGCAATGGCAGACACGCAATCAACTAAACTTTTTCGATGCCCATCGACGGACTAGACCACTAAATTCTCCTACGGTGTCATTAAATACTTCAACTATAATTTTTCAATCGATGGTCGAAACAACTATCCATCGGAGGGATAGTCTACTAAACAGCCGCAACGACGGACACTCGATCAACTATCTTCCACTGATCGATGCTCTAATCCTCTATCATTTTCCGATCACCGATGGGTTCGACACTTAGATAAGTCTTTGAAATTTCTTCCTTGCATTGGCTCTTCTTTCAGTTAATGTTCGACGATCCACTCCACTAGCCTCGACAGCTTCTTCTTCTGTGCGTCGGTGATCCAAACAACTATTCATCGATGATCCCAACCACTATTCTTTTCCAATCGCTGATAATCTCATTCCTTAGAATTTTTTTTGTAAATGTTCCACCTTGTCTTCCACTGCATCGGTTGTCGGAGCAATTTTTCTTTGTGGCATGGATGATCGGGGACTCTATCCGTTGGAAGGATAGTCCTCTAGCTAGCCGCAACGGTGGATTCCCAATCGACTAATTTTATCCGACGTAGCTCATCAGCAACTAAATCATCTAAGCATCGGTGATGTGATCAACTAATCATCACTGATGGCCGATGATTCTATGACTTAGAAAAGTTTTCAAAATTTTCTCTTGTCTTTTTCTCCACCGGTGTTTCGGCGGTCTCTTTGTCTATCTTTTGCCGATCCATTTAAATACCTTTCAGCAAAATATTTCCTTATCTTTTTCCGACTTCATCGGCTCCATCTTCTCCTATACGTTGTCGATCCAATCAACTATTTGTCACCGCTGTATCGGTGACATTTAACCATACAGAGTTGACGTTTTAGCGCTTTCGTCCTCATTTCTTCACCGATCAAATCGACTAATTTTCGCCGCCGGGTCTGCATCAGAGGTTCATCTGTCTAAGTTTTCCAATGTGCCGATGGCCAAACACATGGATAATTTTCTGAAACCAAAGCTGTCTGTCCCTCATCGAGTGACCTTTAGACTAGCTCTTTCGCTGCATCAGAAAAAATTCTTACTAAGTTTTCCGATGAGCTGACATTTCTGGCACTTAGAAAATATTTGAATTTTCCTGTCATTCACCCATTTTCTCATGGTTTCTTCTGGGAAGTAGGCAACCTACCTCTGTTAACTGATATTTCATGGCCTTCTGAGGCCCAAATGCTGCAACATAAGCTTTGTCACTGCATCTTCATGGCCCATTCAGGCCCATGCTGAAACTAGAGCTCTGATACCACACTGTAACATCCCTGACCCTCCGACCGGGCAAGAGGATGCTACTAAACACCAAACATCCAAGCAAGTAGCCCCATGAACATGCACATACATGTAATGCTGAAATAAAAATCCTGAACATGCTACATACTGAGATGCATAATCATTCATATACATAGCGGAAGCAAACAACATTCATACATATACAATTCAGCATTTAATATTTACATCATTATAATCCATCAACAATAACATAACTGCAGAAGTAAAATAGTCAAGGAATACTTATCTTATAGAACTGTCCCGCAACTAGCAACGTTGCTGCAACACTCCACCCAACCATAGGCCAGCATGCTCCTTAATATTTCAGCAATGCTGCCACCTTGAGTTGGGCATGATTCCCTAAGGAATAAGGAACTAGCAGGCTTACACATAGCCAAGGATAACAGCACAACAAGGATACACAATTCAGCCAAGCCAACACAGTTGGGTTTATCAGGCGAACAATGGATCATCCAAGCCAACCAAGTTGGGTTTATCAGGCCATCTAGGAGCTGGGAAAGGCTAAATGCTAAGTTGGTGAGCTCCTTGAAGAGCTAAGGACACCTACACCAAAACCAACCTGACTTCAAGGACATCCACACACACCCAAGACAAGGAAATCAGTCCTTTCTCTGCAACGCAGTTCCTCAGACCCTGATCTCCCTTCCAATGCTATTCAGGGGTTATGGAGAAGAAATCCAACCCACTAGTTTTTTCTGTGTGGTTCCCAACCCACCAGGTTTATCAAGCACATCAGGCCTTCATTCAACACTCCAATGTAGTTCAAGGACAAAACCACTATGTGCATGCAGCAACCAACTATTAAAGCTTAAACAGGGGATATACAACTCCCTGGATCGTTCTTGGCCCTATCGTGGCCAAAATGATCCCACATCAACCTACAGCAGCCCCATGGGGTCTAGGTTTAGAAATCCTCCCTTAACGTTAGTAAATCATGCCCTTTTCAATATGGTTGCAGTGAACATAGCTGGTTGGGTTCCATTAATTAAAATGCACATTTACATGATGCCACAATTTAATATGTGTTGTATGTCCCGATATACCCTTGATGACAATTCCAATCCGAAACATAACATAACCAAATCGATGGTGGGGCCTTTGCCTTTAGCTCCTCACCATGATTATTTACAATATATGTATCATGTATATTTAATGCATTGGGTTCAAAACTGGGGTGTTACACCTAGGTTGTCAGGATGATCAAACCAGAGCACCTCAACTGTCAGGATGATCAAAGTGGAGCACCTCAACTGTGAGTTAATAGACTAATTTTGATTAGTATAACCTAAGTAGGATCATATAACATAAGTACAAGACAAATGAAAATGAAAATTCCTCCTAGGTGTAAGACCATGGTACTAAGGTAGAATAATTCTCTAACATCCCCCCTTAATACTAACTTAGTACAACTTATACCAAATGTTTAATGAGGCTTGGCAACTAAGGCTCAAGTCACCTCTTACAACAAAAAGTTCTATTTGTCCATGTAAAACGAGGAAAGAGGAAAAAAATCATGGGAAAAATCCTCCCTCAAGAATGGACATGACAAAGATGATAAAAATGTCTTCAATAGATCCTTTTCTTCACTTGAATGAGCTGAAATGACAACTTCAGTGGTGATGGACTTGGTGAAGATGTTGTAGATCCCAAGATCATGCATCAATGTGTTGCAGATAAATATCATGTGAAGAGGCCCTTTCATGGTCATCATTTGATGATGGAGGTACATCATAAGAATGTATTTTTCTTCAAGAATGATCAGATATAGAAGCATAATCAATCATGGAAAATATATCTCTACAAACTCTTTCCCAAATAACATTAAAATATTCAACAAAATATGCCTCATGTGCAACTGTCATATCATGAATAAAACCACGAATTTTATTCCCAATTTGATGAAGAACCGTCATAACTCTTTAACAAATCTCATGAGGCTTTTAAATATCTGGATATATTTCATATACAGCAGAAATTATTAGAGGTATGGTGTCTCCATGAGAGAATGGGTCCATAGTGGGAGAACAGTGGGCTACTAGATCACATTGACAATTGAGCGCACCTGGATGGTCTGGAGATTTGAAACTTGAACCATAGGTGGTGAGATTAATTCCATAAATATATAACAACATACCCATGAAGGACAATGCCATGGTTTTCCAACCAATGATTGGCATACAATACATAAAAGAAACATATACAAGTGACATAGCATTGGAAACTAAGCAATTTTGAGATTTTCCAACTAGTGAACTTGAGGGTTGTTGAGTCTTCTAGCAATCAAATGGTTGGGGAAATGAATCTATGACTATCATAGGATGTATATTATCCTTTATATCAACTTAATAATCATAATAGGAAGGATCCTAATGAAGTGGGAAAGAGATTTTAGAAGACACATCGAGAACTAGTAAAAAATGACTAGTTCCAAGGAAGGGATGGAGGTCTCAGATTCTGATATATTAGAATGTAAATCAGAAACAAAGATATATGAAACAAATATATGAGAAATGGGTTTCTCCCAAACACACAAATCATGTGCATTCTTACCATTTTCTTGCTTGCACTCCCATCTTCTTGCAAAATATGGAACATCAATATTGTTCTCCTCAAGGAGCTTAGTCATGATGCCCATATTATTTTTGAAGAAATATATTTCCAGATGTTAACCTTTGAGATAAAAACATGTGAGTCTCTCTCTATTTCTCTTCATCCTCCTGGATTTGGAATCCTCATTAGTTGAACTAGAGCTTTTTGTATTTGAATGCTTCTTCTCCTTCTCTCTTTGTTGCTTCAAATCCTTCACTTTCTTCTTTCCTTTGGCTTGATTTGACACACCAACAGCAAGGGCTTGATCCTGAGTGGATTTAATGGTACCCATTTTCAATAACTTGTATTTATCCTAAGTCAATGACTCCATGAAGTCTGTTAGCATAGGCATCCTCCAATTTCTAGATGTGAGCTTGCTTGAGTGGAATGTCGAAACAAACACAGAATACTCAGGCCCTAACTTAGAAAGGATAGACAAGATAAGTTGATCATATTTATTCTCTATGCCGCATTATTTTAGCTGAAGCACCAACGCTTTGTACTTGGTGAAGAATTCTTGGATTTTCTCATAGTGAGCTGGACTCAATGAGATTAGCTCATTTTTGAGCTGATGGAATCTCATCTCATCAACCTACCCAAATAGTGACTCAAGATTGAGCCAAATTTCATTGGGTGTCCCAAGGCTATCTATGTGGAAGAGAATATCTCTCGAAATGCTGAGACAAAGCATACCAAATGCCTCATTAATTATGTTGAAGTACTTCCCTTTCTCCACAACAGATTTGGGATCGGTCTCAGTCCCCATGGTGACTCTATACAGGCCTTTCGACCTCATCTGGATCACCATTTAGGCCTTCCATTCAAAATAGTTGAATGGGGTCAGCAATACATGAGTCTGATCCATTCTTCTTGTGTACTGTGTGACAAAAACAATGTTGTACTTGCAATACAAACACTCAATTTTTTTGGAAAATTCCCTAAACAACAACTCAACCAATATTAGTTTTGATTTACATATCCACAAACCTATTATACCATGTGATAATTTCTTCACAATGAAATCTAGGAGATAGAGAAATATTCACAATCTAAGTTATTCACAAAATATGCAAGAGAACAACAAAAGAGAACAAAATAACACACATAGATGGTGCCAATAACTGATCCTTATATTAGTGTACAACTTGTATATCAGTATGGTTCATACTTATAATACAATGGGGAAAATTTGTGAGCCCTTGGAGGCCATATGGATGCATACAAGTGTCAATATAGGATTTGATCCCTAAACCCCCCTAGGTTGACCAATAGGCTCCCAAATCGTACCAAACAGTCATGAATGCAAGTGTGAACATGTATGAAGGCATGTTGGATCATAAATGAAGGAATTTTGGGCATGGGTGATCACATGTGTGAGTGGGAGAGTTTCTGAGAGCCAATAAATGCCCAACAAGACCACAAAACAACCAAATTCACACATTAGCACGCCTAGTCAAACATATTCCCTAAATTAAGGGACAAGGAGTGGTCTGTAATCAATGAGGGCACCTGGGTTGTCAGGATGGTCAAACTAGAAACCCTCAACTATCAGGATGATCAAAGTGGAGTGCCTCGACTGTGAGTTAATGAGCCAGAAATCGCCTAATAGGCCAATATTGATCAGTATAACCTAAGTAGGATCATATAACATAAGCACAAGACAAATGAAAATTCCTCCTAAGTGTAAGACCATGTTACTAAGGTAGATTAATGCTCTAACAATTGTTACTACTCTGGGAACCAAATTAATAAAGAATTATAGATATCTTTTAGGTGGGAGACCATGTATTTCACTATTTTAAACAAAATAAAATCTAAACCCAAGCTAACTATTTTTCATACATTGACCTGATAATACTAAAATAATATTCAAATAATTAAAGAAATTTAATCAAGAAAAACTAACAAACCCTAATTATATGTTACATTAACGTAATCAATAATTATTCAAATAAATAGAACTGAGATGAAGAAATGAATATCAGACCCTGAATACTCATGTACATTAGACTATCCAAAATTTGCTCAGATAATAAAAATTTTACAAGGAAATAATTATCAAACCCTAGAAATATTTTAACCTAGGAGAAATGAAAGACCTTTCTTATAATCTTAGGTAAATTGTAAGTTAACAAACCAAATAACCAAATTGAATATAGTATATACTTTCTTTCTAGCCAAACATCTTAATCTTGAATATAAAGAAGACATGTTTAAAGATATGAAGTTATCTATAAACAAGAATGTAACAATAGAAACTTAAATAAATTATCTGAAAAGCTTTCAGGCAACTTGATATGGGACTATCCAGTTCCACCCTACCATAGATAACTGCAACTGCTCAATATCTTTCAACCTTTGCAAATATCACCCCCAATATGAACCAAGATTATTAGTAATCTAGACTTAGGGTTCTTTGTTTTGAAACTCTTTCCTTAAGTAGATGCTTCCATTAGGTTCCCTTTACTCATCATTCTGGTTTCCCTTATTTGTGTAAGCTTCCTCTTTCATGAATTATTTCTTTCCAGGACACACCACTAGAACAAAACTAGATCTGGGTACTTAGATGGAAATCTAGGGACAGACCTTTTTGGGGAAAACAGGTAGCTTTTACTTTGTAAGATCATCCATCTGCCTTTCATTATTATATTCTTAGAATATTTTAAAGGGAGGTATTTCTCTCTCTTTTTCAAGTTCAAAAGGTTATGATCAAAGAGGAAATCCAAAAGAGGAGAATAGATTTGTTTTCCATCAGAATGGTGAAGATAGCTCAATCGTCTCAATGCATAATCAGTCCCAAAATAAAAATAAGTTTCTTGAATTGAGAAGCATATAGGGTGTGATTTTTAATTTTCTCACAATTATATAAACTCTTAATTATTAAATATCATATTTATGTTTTCTATTTTTAAATGTTATTACTCTCATAAGTCCTAGACCCCTAATAAGCTTGGTCCCCTTTTTAACACTATTTTCCCCATATCAAGTTACCATAAATATTTAAAGTTCCACTTTTATAAAGTATCATAGTTTATGATTCCTTGCATCATTCATAGGTTCAAACCTATGACTTAACCAAAACATGCAATATGTCTAGGGGAAAATTTTAGGATGTTAGTTTCCACCCCTCTTAAAAACAATACCATCTTGGTGTCTATTAATAAAAAAGAAAAGGATAGGCCTCCCTCGTAGACTCCTTCTTTTACCATGTGGCTTATTTAGGTCCGAAGTGCATCTGTTGCACCTTCACCTGAATGATAGTTCTATTCCTGAGATGTGTTTCCTTTCGATCCAGTATACATTGTGGTTCTGGTAGGAATTATCCTTTTGGTTCCACCTATAATATATTCCAATCAATAATATGTTTAGGATCATATACATATTTATTTAAAAGAGATACATGGAATACATCAAGGAATTTAATGTGAGCTGGTAATGCCAGCTAATATGCTACTGGGCATATCTTTATGAGAATTTATAAGGGTCCACATTATCTTGGGGCCAACTTGATACACTTTCCCATTATAAGTGTGCTTCTATTTGCCTTGAATTTTAGGTACACATGCTCACCTACCTTATACTCTTTATCTACGCAGAACTTGTAAGCATAACTTTTTTGTCAATCCTAGGCTTCTTTTAAATTCTGATTTACCCTGTTAACCAAATTTTCCAAATATTTAAGCAAACCAGGTCATAAAATAATCCTATCCACTAGATCATCCCAAGTAACCGGGGTTCTGCATTTTCTTCCATGTAAAAATTCAAAGGGTGACATTTGAGTAGAGGCCTAGTAGCCATTGTTATAGGAAAATTATACCAAATGCAAGTAGTACTCCCATTTTGAAGGATTTTGCATAACGTATATTCTTAACACATCTTAAAGAATTTGGTTAACATGTCTTCAAGAATTTGGTTAACACGTTATGTCTATCCATTGGTTTTTGGATGGTATGCAGTGTTGAAACTCAGTTGAGTGTCTAAACCTGCAAATAGATTCTTCCATAAATTACTTGTAAACTTAGAATCCCAGTAAGATATGAATGCCTTTGGGATTCCATTCAATCTGAAAAATTCTCGCAGAAAAATTTCAACGATATTAACTGCTTTAAAAGTTGATTTTACTGGAATAAAGTGTGCATATTTTGATAACTTATCTACCACTACCATGATCGAGTCATTTTATTTTCTACTTTTTGGTAAACCTGTTATGAAATCCATACTAATTACTTCCCATTTCCACTCTGGTATAGGAAAGGGTTATAGTAGTCTATCAAGGTGTTGGTGTTCAGTTTTAATTTGTTGACATTCCAGACACCTAGCTATGAAATCAACAATATCAATTCTCATTTTTGTCCAAAAATAATGTTTCTTAACTGTTGTAACTAGATTTTCATAACCAGGATGCCTTGATTATGGTTTCTTATGGAATTTAGTTAAAATATTATGTCTAATATTTGAAATTTTAGGAACATACAACCTACCTTTTGACCAAACATACCCTTTTTCATCAATATAGTATATTTGTTGTTGTTATTCCTTGCTATTTTTCTGCAACTTATTTCTGATTTCACAATAAAATGGATCATGTTCTAGTGCTGATCTAATTTTTGTCTTTAAATTGTCCTTTGTTTTACTCTAAGAGACTTCATGTAGAATATCGACTCGCCTACTCAAGGCATCTGCATCTTTGTTTTCCCTACCATTTATGTCTTAATTCAAAATCATGCTCACTGATAAAATATAACCATCGTGCTTGTCTAGCATTAAAGTTGGGTTATTCAAAAAGGTATTTCAAACTTACATTATCTATTTCTAGAAAAAATTTCTTCCGCGTAAGGTAGTGTCTCCACATCCTTAAGGAATGTATGATTGCAGCCAATTATAATTCATGAGTTGCATAATGTTTCTCTTCATATTTTAATTTTCAAGATTCATATGCAATTACATGGTCATCTTGTAACAGAACACCTCCTAAGCCTTCCTTACATGCATCTGTGCAAACTACAAAGTCTTTATCCATGTTAGATACTTTTAACACAAGTTCCTTTGTCAACAATTCTTTAAGTTTTCTAAAATTGGCTTCACACTTCTCATTCCAAAGGAACTTAGTCTCTTTCTCTTGCAAAGAAGTAATAAGGAAAGATATCTTATACAAGTTTTCTATGAGATTTGTATAGTACCCAGCTAACCCCATAAAATATCTAACATCTGAGACATTTTGCGAAGTAGGCCACTCCATTATTTCCTTAATCTTCCTGGGATCCACTATTATACCTTCTTTAGATATAATATTCCCAAGGTACTGGATTTCTTTCTTGTAGAAATCACATTTGGAGAACTTGGCATAAACTGATGTTCTCACAGGGTTTGTAAAACTATCTTTAAATGTTCAACATGTTCTTGTTCACTCTTTGAATAAATCATAATGTCATCTATGAATACTAGAAAAAAGTTATCTAAATATGGTTGAAGACGATGTTCATCAACACATGAAATTTACAGGTGCATTGGTCAGTCAAAAAGGAATTACCATAAATTCATAATGCCCGAATCGATTTCGCAAAGCAGTCTTTACAACATCCTCTTTTCGAATCCTCACTTTGTGATACCTTGCTCTTAAATCTATATTGGAGAATATTTTTCCTTTATGACCTAATCAAACCATCCATAAATTCTAGGAAGTGGATATTTATTCTTGATAGTCAATTTGTTAAGTTGTAGGTAATCAATGCACATTCTCATAGTCCCATCCTTCTTTTTCACAAAGAGAATCATAGCTCCTAAAGGTGATACACTTGGCCTAATGTTACCTTTCTCAACTAATTCTTGCAGTTGAATTCTTAATTCTACCAATTCTGGGGCACTCATATGATAGGGTTCTTTGTTTATTGGTACTACTTTGAGAACCAAATTAATAAAGAAGTATAGATATCTTTTAGGTGGGAGACCAAGTATTTCTTCTGGAAACAAATATTTAAAATCTGGTAAGATGGGAAGATCATCTATTTTCTATTGCATTTCTTCATTACAGTCTTGAATGTTAACTACATATAGCTTACAATATTTTCTAACACTCCTTTTAAGTTGTAGAGCATAAATCCGTTGTATAGAATTCTTTCTAGGTATCCCCTTCACCAAACAAGGATTTCCTAAATCATCAACACATGTAAAGGTCTTTTCTAAACAATTTAGAATGACATGATGTTTTTCCAACTAGTCCATCCCAATTAAAACATCATAGGAACCTAGAGATAGAATGTTGAAATATGCACTAGTTTCCAAACCATTTAATTTTAGTGAACAACCTTTGATCAATTCTTAAATTGTTCTTTTCGTTCCAGCGACCAACTACATCAACCATGGTTTAGGGGATTTAACTTTATGTAGTTTACATTTTTCTACTATTACATTGGAGATGTAACTACGACATGCTCCTGAATCAATCAAAACTGAAACAAAATGCATGAAATTTTTACCTTCTATTTTGGTCATAGTTTGCTATAACTCATCTTGGCGTTTCTCTAAGGCTGCGTAGATTCGAGGTACTTCTGCCATCTCATTCATTGTAGGGAATTCTTGTAAATTATTTATTACATTGTTCTTTCAGCATGGGCAAACTCTGAGATAATGAGGGCCTTGACATTCAAAACATTGTACTGTCCTTGGAATTTACTTCCTACAAGAGGAACTGGTTTTGTACCACTTTGAGCTAGAATGTTTGACTAATACTCACTTTTATCAGCAGGTTTACTATTTTGAAAATTTTTGTTTGCTGGAAATATACTGTGTTGATTCATGTGAATAGCTGGCTTATAACCCTTCTTTCTCTGTTCTGAATATGATTTTTTTATGCTTCTATTTATGTCCTTGTTTTCTGACCTACTTTTGCTATGTTCATAACACAGTCTATCCTTACACAGAGCTTCATCCAAAGTTTTTGGAGCATCAAATTCTATTTAATTTGAAAAATAGGTTGGTAAATAGATTAAAAATATTTGGATTTTTATTTTCTCTTCTTTTATGTAGGGTTAATGTAGTAATTCTAAAAAATTTGTAATCAATCCATCCAGTGTCATTGAACCCATTTTTAGTTCATGAAAATCCTTGATTTTCTTATCATAAAATCTTTCAGTTAGGTATTTTTCTGTAAATAGCCTTTTAAATTCTTCCTAATCAATCATTCCTTCTTTTATTCCTTTGGTTAATTTTAAATCCCTCCACCATTGTGCAAATTTTCCATTCAACATATATATCTCTAGACGAGCTTTCGGTTCACTTGAATATGCATAGACATGGAAATATTTAGACATGCCAAGAAACCATTCCTCATCCTTCTCTCTTGAGTCTAATTCTCCTTCAAAGAATAGTGGCTTAATATTTTTGAACTCTCCTTTCAGTTTAGAGTTCTGTGAGTGTTTAGACTTTTTCTTGTATCTAGGTGGGGATGGGGATGTAGTTGTGCTAGTGCTGTAGTTGCCTATTTTTCTAGGTTTGTGAGAGGAACTTGAATTGGATTCTTCTTCTTCCCTCTCTCTTTTACTTTTATAGGTTCTTCTCAACATATTACTCGAACTGTGTGCTAGATTTTGTTTGATTTTAGTCAAATTATTTAGTAATATCGCATCAAGTTCATGTTGAGTTTTCCTATCCCTCAAGTTATCTTCCTTAATAATTTGTAGTTCAGATTTCAAACTTTGAACGGTTCTTAATAGTTCTGAAGATGTAATGGTTTTCTGATAAATGTCTAACTCAACCCACATTTCTCTTTCCTATTGAGGTGGTTCCTATTGTCCTTGTTGGATGGAATTCCTTTCAACACTCATTGTTATCTTAGTTTTATTTTACTTGTGTCGTTGTCATTGATTTTGTAACTAATCTTCCAATTCCTCTTGCCTTGCTACTAATTCCCAAGCTCTTTCTAACTCAGCCCTATTTCTTGCAATTCTCAGGATCAAATCATATAGTTGTCCCAAAACTGAAGTTGATTCCCTAGTTGGTCTGGAAAATTTTGTTTTGTTGAATCTGGCAGTGTCATGAATTCACCTTTTAGTGGAAAAGAAATTTTTTCTATTATTTTATAAAATATAGAATTTTATTCTGCAATAACATGAATGAATCCATAGGTCACACAATGTTGTAACCTTGCTTTGATACCACTTGTAACATCTCAAAATTCTCTCTCTCTCTCTCTCTCTCTCTCCCTCCCTCACACACACACACACACACACACACACACACACACACATATATATATATATATATATATATTGGAGTGGTAATTCTTAACTCTCTTCTTCAAATGTTTCTGTTGCTAGAATGCATTTACAACTATATTACATATGTGTAATATTTAGTTCTTCTTTATGGAATTATAAATTTTATCATACATCTTCAGTCTGTGTATCTGAAGTAGAATGATTTTATATTTGTTTGTCAGTAAGGAATACTTTATATCTGGCATGGTGGTTGATGTGTCGTAAATTGTTTTTTTTTAACTTATTATGAATGTTAGTTGTATCGTTATTATTTTTATAAATGTCCCCTATTGGCATTAGGCCTAGGAATTGTTGACTTAGAAATTTTCTAATGCTTGATTGTTATTTTTGTTTATGTAGTGACGATACTTACAAGTATATGACTCCTTAACTTGTGTATTTGGTTAACACATAAGGTGCAAGGTTAAATCATTGATTAATCTTGAAAACCTTGGAAAGGAAACTTCACAAGTGCATACAAGGGATACTTTGGTCATCACCAAGCATGAATGTAACACCCTAGTTTTGACCCCATTTGCATGATACATATATTGTAAATAATCATGGTGCGGAGCTAAAGGAAAAGGCCCCACCATCGATTTGATTATGTTATGTTTCGGATAGAAATTGTCACCGATGGTATATCGGGACATGCGGCATACATATTAAGTTGTGGCATCATGTAATTATGCATCTTTAATTAAATAACCCAACCAGCTATGTTCACTGCAACCAAATTGAGAAGGGGCATGATTCCTAAGGATAAGGAGGGGGAATACTAAACCTTGAGCCATGGGGGAAAAGCGATGTGTCATCACCACCTTAATTATTCTATTGTTAGTTGGGGCCACTATTTTGCTGGTAGGAAAACCACTACGCCCACATGCCTGCACTCTCTCCACGACGCCATCTGGATTGCCGATCATTCCATCCACTCTCCCCACCGGCGACTGCTCATTTTTCCTCATACAGAGCGGAGTTGAAAGGGGATTACAATCCTTGTGTGGGGGTTCACCTTTTCCTCCCTCACATCATTTGCCAGTCCATGGTTGTGTTCTATTTCCATTTACGCAGGAGATCATTTTCCCGTTCACCATTGTCAGACTGTGTAATGCTCTATTACTCCAATGTTGAATCGTGACCGTGATATCATCCATGGTTGTGTTGGCTACGTCTTTCTCCCTCATGTAGAGATTGGGAGTCTGTTCATTTCCCATTTTTGCTTTGCGTAAGTCTCTAGCGATTGCAGTGGGGATTGTGTGCCATGGGCTTAGGGTTGTTCGTGGGCTGTTGTTTGCCACGATTGCTGGACTGTGTATTTCCCATGTGATTTGGCTGCTGTAGATTGGTGTGGAATTTTTTTGGCAAGAATAGGGCCAAGAACGATCCAGGGAGTTGTTTTCCCTTGTTAAATCTTGAATAACTGTTTCAATGCATGCACGCAGTGGTTTTTTCCTCGGACTGCATTGGAGTGGTGAATGAGGGCTTGATGTGCTTCATAGACTTGGTGGTTTGGGAACCACACAGATAGAGCTAGTGGTTGGCTTTATTCTCCACAAACCCTAAATAGCACTAGAAGGGAGATCAAGGTCTAAGGGACTGCGTTGCAGAGAAAGGACTGATTTCCTTGTGTTGGGTGTGTGTGGGTGTCCTAGAAGCCAGGTTGGTTCTGGTGTAGGTGTCCTTGGCTCTTCAATGAGTTCACCGACTTAGCATTTAGCCTTTCCCAGCTCCTTGATGGCCTGATAAACCCAAATTTGTTGGCTTGGCTGATCGGTTGTTCTCCTCATAAACCCAACTGTGTTGGCTTGGCTGAACTATGTACCCTTGTGGTGTTGTTATCCTCAACTATGTGTAAGCCTGTTAGTTCCTTATTCCTTGGGGAATCATTCCCGGCTCGGGGGTGGCAGCATTGCTGAGAGATTAAAGAGCACGTGGGCCTATGGTTGGGTGTAACGTTGCAACAACGTAGCTGGTTGCAGGATAAGTTCTCTATAAGATAAGTATTCTTGCCTAACTTGTATCTGCAACTATATTTTCCATTGATGAATGATGATGTACATGTTGAATGCTGAATTGTATGTGAATGCATGTTGTTTTCTTCCGCTATGTATATGAATGATTAATGCATCATAATATGTTTTATGTTTTTAAGTATCATGCTTCAACATTATATTATATGTATGTACATGTTCATGGGGCTAGTTTCCCGGATGATTGATGTATCGTAGCATCCTCTTCACCAGTTGGAGGGTCGGGGATGTTACAATGTGGCATCAGAGCACTGGTTGCAGCATGGGACTGAATGGGTCATGAAGATACAGTGACAGAGCTTATGTTGCAGCATTTGGGCCTCAAAAGGCCATGAGAAATAGTCAACAGAGGCAGGTTTCCTACTGCCCAAAAGAAACTAGGGTAAATGGGTGATGACAAGAAAATTCCCAAAAATTTTCTAAGTGCCAGAATTGTCGTCCCATTGGAGAACTTAGTGCGAAGTTCCTCCGACACAACAAAACTTATCGTTTGAAGCTCAGTCAACACTGCGGAAGTGTTAGTTTGAAGATTACCTGCAGTGGGAGAAATTCCAAAAATTTGACGAAGTAATGAAATCATTGGCGATCGACGATGATTAGTTGATCGCGTCACCGATGCTTAGCTGATTGTGCGCCGCCGTTGCGGATGGATAGAGGACTATCCTTCTGATGGATAGAGCCTCTGATGACCAATGCCGTAGAGGAAAGATGTTTCGACAATCGATGCAGTGAAATATTTTCAAAAAATTTCTCTAAGGCATGAGATCATCAGCCATCAAAAGAAGTTAGTGGTTCATGCACCCGCCGTTGCGGAAGCCTAGTGCACTAATCCTCCAACGAATACGGGTTTCGATTGCCGATGTCATGATGGTTCTATTTCAGTCACTGATCAGAATTTTTTTGTTAATCAGTGATGTATAGGGGAAGATTTCACTAACAGACAGTTAAATGATCGATGAATAATAAGAGATGGTTGAGTTGATGAAGCGACGGAAAAGAAGACTAATGAGAAAAAATTTCTGGAAATTTGTCTAAGTCATAAAACGTCGGCAATCGGCGATGATTAGTTGATCGCATCGGAAATGCCTAGAGGATCAAGTTGATGATGCAGGGAAAGACAAGGCAAGAAGAAAATTTAAAATTTTCTCTAAAGCACAAGATCATCGGCCATCGGGAAATGTTAGTGGATTGGATTGCCGATAGGAAAGGTTCAATGAAGGTGAATCATAGTTGCGGCTACTTCATCAACTATTCATTCGATGCCACCATGAAAAACTCCCTCGGCCACCGATGAGTTCCTCGTGGAGACCATAGTGACTCTATTTCCCGCAGTTGCGGCCACATAAAGAACTAATCACCTGACGCGAAGTGCATCTGAGCGCCGATGCCGCTAAAGACTAGTCGCTCCGATCGCCGACAAAGTCGTGAGCTGTGGAAGACATAGGAATATTGTGGGCCACTATTGTAGAAGACAAAAGGACTAACCATCTAATGCATAGGGCACCCGGCCGCCGATGCAACGGTTAGTCTATGTTATCACGGATGAAGTCCGGAGTGATATAAGATTAAGGACCTGATATGGCGGACGAAATTAGACCAACGGTTCATCGATAAAAACTCAGAATAGTAGACAGTATAGAATGATATAGTGGAAGGAAATAGAAAAGCAACCCGCCAATACAATGGAGGAAATTAGATGTTCTGGTTACCAAAATGCCGGAGAGAAATAAATGGACAGACCACCGATGAACTAGGTTTTTTAACCACTGAAGTATCGAAAAGATAGCTAGAAGGAGGTCTGATTGGGCCAAAGGAGATTTGGGTTTCGAGAGAACCTCTTAGTGATTTCTTTTTAGCAGTTTTCAAATTCCTTTTAGTAGACTTTCAACATATTATCAGTAGTCATGGGGTTGAAAAGTAAGAAGAGAAGATTTTGCGTTTTAAGTAAAAATTGTTGTTTTATGAATTTCCAAGAGAGGAAGGTAAGTATTTTTTATTTATATTAATGATATGCATCTAACAGTTTGCTACTAACACATTTGTAGAATTATAGACAACTTACAAGAGCAGTATTCCAAGAAGAATAGTAAAGCAAAAGGTGGTTCAGTCATGAGAACCCATGATGGGTATGATGCTTGGGATTCTTACAAGCGTGCAGGAGATGCCATGGGAGAAAATGTCCAGAATGGAAATGATGACATAGAGTCTAATGGAAGAATATTCTAAGAGACACCGTCTGAGGTAGCAACCATGTTGTAATCTCACAGATCACATAAGGTTACCAATAATACATACCAAAACATATATATAAACAGAGACAAGAGACAAGAACATATAGGATAGAACAGAATACTTTATTACAATGAGTTCATACAAAGCACAGAACTGAACTAAGTTCTTGTGTGGCTCAACAGCCTAATATATACAAGTTACAAACAGTTACAAAATAACTACCTGTCGGTTCGATGAACTGACACGAATGTTAGTTAGCCGACTTCATTAACTAGTTTGGTCAGCCGACCGACTTAGTCGGTCCATCGACTTAGTCGGATGACTAAGTCGGTCTTCGTTCAAGTTGACTTATGTTGACTTGCTCCTTCTACATCTTCCCCACGAACAAAACATTTCTTCATCCCAAAGAAACAGGGAAGTACAAAAATTGTTAGTGTTGGTCGGACCCTGCAAAAACCGCTACTGAGGTGGACTGTGCAGACGAATAGTCGGTCTCCTCTGGACGCATACTTCGACTATTGCTGGTGTAGTGACGGCAAGCTGATGCTGGAAGTCTGTCCATGTCTGCAAGGCTTTCTAAATGTCGATCGTTAGAGTAGTTAGATTTGAAAGTACCGACATCTTTTCTGCCATAGGCATTTCTGCAATGTTCTCCATGTTGGGACTATGTCACCGACATGGTTAAAACCCTCTATGAACGTTGTCAAGAGATGGGAGGTATCATCAAATTCCCCTCCCTGATTATCTAGATAGTCATGTATTAGACAGACTGAACCATTGGGGTGAATTTCTTCGACAACATAGGGTACCATCCATTCTGTGTGCAGTTTCTTTGGTTTTCCTTTTACGTGACTGTTATAGAGTAGAGCAAGGTCTCCGACCAATAAGTTTTTGTTCTTTATATTATGGTCGTGCCAGGATTTCTGCTGTTGTTTTTGGATTTCCTGGTGTTGAATAGCCATAACTCTATGTTCTTCCAGCTTCCTGAGTTGGAACAGTCGATCCTTTCTTGCATGATCGACATCGACATGTAGTAGTTGAGCTACAATAGGTGCCTGCTGTCGGAAGTGTAGGGGGACGACTGCTGCTTGTCCATATACAAGACGAAAAGGAGTTTGGTCGGTCGACTGCTTATATGCTGTCCTATATGCCCATAATACTGCTAGGATTTTCTCGTCCCAGTCATCTTTGTCGGTATTGCATATTTTAGTCAATCCTTTTGTCAATGTTTTATTAAAAGCTTCAATTGCACCATTCGACTAAGGATGGTATGATGTACTTCGTCTGTGGTCAATGTGAAACTGGTTGGTTAAGTTTCTGATGGTTTTGTTAATGAAGTGTGATCCCTGGTCGCTGATCAATGTGAGTGGACATACAAATCGAGTAATGGTGTTTTCATATATGAATTTAGCAGCTACCTCACTTGAACATGTCTCGACAGGTTCAGCTTCTGCCCATTTAGTGACATATTCCACTGCAGTGATAATATATCTTGCACCCGATCATCGGGCTGGGACAGGGAATGGTCCTATGAAGTCTATAGCCCAAATTTCAAATGTGAGGCTAGGGTTTACAGAGATCAGGGGCATTTCTGTGCTCGACAGTGGTCGACCAAGTTGTTGACATCTATCACATCGACTAACAAAATTTTTACAATCTCTGTGAAGTGTCGGCCACCATAATCCAGACTGTTGGATTTTCTTGGCAGTTGTGTCGGCTTGAAAATGTCCTCTTGGAGGGCCATAGTGGGCTTCGTACATGATTTGGTCTCGTTCATGGTCGAGTACACATCTTCTAAGGACATCGTCTAACCCTATTTTATATAGAAATCCATTGATGAGGCTATAAGGGGCAGCCTTCATAGCTAGGATTTGCTTCTTCTTAGTGTTCAGGCCTTCTGGTGCCTGGCCTGTCTCCAAGAACTGAGCAATCTCCTCCAGTTCTTCTGGTACCGCTTCTATACGAAATAGGTGTGCGCCCGGAAATTCATCGTCGACTCCGGTCAGTTCCTCTCCTGTGTTGATACAGGATAGGTGGTCGGGCCCGACATTGAGCTTTCTTGGTCGGACCACTACTTCAAACTCAAATTCTTGAAAGAGAAGTAGCCATCGACAAATTCTTCCATGATGAAGGGGTTTATTAACAAGTTATTTCAATGCTTGATGGTCGGTGTAAAATATGAAGGGGTTGGCTAATAGGTAATGTCGATACTTTTGAAGGGCAAAGACCATACCTAGGGCTTCCCTCTCGGTGGTTGAGTAGTTCTTTTCAGCCTTATTGAGTTTTCGAATACTGTAAACTATGGGGTAATCCATTCCATCATCTCCTAGTTGTGTCAGGATTGCGCCAATTGCTATTCCTGATGCATCAATATGCACATGAAATTTGGTCGACCAGTTTGGAAATTTAAGTATGGGGGCTTCGACCAATTTTCTCTTCAGTTTGTCGAAGGATATTTGGCATTCCTCTGTCCACTTAAATTCTTGATCTTCTTTTAGTAGCTCTTCCAGAGGGTAGGTCATGTCGGAGTAATGTCTGATAAACTTCCTATAATACCCTGTATGTCCCAATAACACCCGAACTTGTTTAGGGTTTATTGGAGGCTTCAAGTCGAGGATGATTTTAATCTTGGAAAAGTCAACCTTAATACCATCTTTGCAAACAACATGTTCGAGGAGTATCCCTATGGGGGTCATAAAGATACATTTCTTAATGTTTAATGAGAGTTGTATTTGTCAGCATCTTTCCAACATAAGTCGGAGCCATGTGCAGTGATCCTTTAGGGTGGAATATATAGTCCAGTCGTCGAAGTAGACTGCCATAGTTTTATATATGTATTCCTGGAAAGTTTTTACAACAATTCTGGAAAAGACTGCAAGTGCATTCTTTAGGCCAAAATTCATAACCCTATAAGCAAAAGAACCAAATTCACAGACAAATGTTGTTTTCTTCTGGTCTTCCTTTGCTATAGGTACTTGGTTATATCTTGAAAATCCATCTATGAATGAGTAGCATTCATGGCTTGCCACTTCATTCAAGATTTCATCAGCATACAGGGTTGGGAATGGATCTGTTAGTGTGACTTTGTTAAGCTCTCTAAAGTCAACACAAATTCTCAATCTGGTCGGGTCATGTTTCTTAGGTTGGACGACCATGGGACTTGCCCATTCTGACTGGTCGATGGGGTAGATGATCCCTGCTTCTAACATGTTGTCTATTTCCTTCTTAACTATCTCCTTATAATTATGAGCTAATTTATAAGGTCATTTATTAATAGGTCGGACATCAGGTTTAGTATCTATTTTCATTTCTCCCATTTCCTGTACTAACCCTTTTAAGTCTTTGTAGTCCCTTGCAAAGACATCTTGGAACTCTCGAAGTAAGTTTATGATTTCAGTGGTTTGGTGTTCATTCCAATAGTCTCCAATCTTAGATAACTTTGGACGGTCCTCATTTGAAATGTCGACCTCCTTGGTTTTCACTTTTGCATCCAGCCACTCTGGTGCTTTAGCTTCATTGATCGGCCGGCTTCCCTCTTTGAACTGTGAGAATGTAGCAGGAAAGTCGACTGCAGTCATTCTGTCAATGTCGGGTTTATCTGTGGTCTCGAATTTCAAGATGGAATAGATAGGTTTGTTAGTTTCGCTGTGGTCAGGGTTCCATATAAAGCTTTTGCCGATGGTGTGTTCATTTTCTAAGTGCAATCGGTTTGACTGTGGTCTGGGTGCAGTTTGTATAGAATGGAAATCCTTGATCTGTTGGTCGATCTGGGAGGGTTGATTAACGGTCGGTTGGAGAAATTGTTTGATTTGCTGTGCTGTCTCAGCTAATTTCTCGTTTTGAGGTATAAACTGGAAGTCTTTGATAAAGTTTTGTCTTAATTCCTGCCAAAAGAAAGTTTCTCCTCTAGCTTCCTCCATCTTATACCATTTGTTAGGTAAGTCGTCTAAGGTTGAAGGAAACAAATGGGGCCAGGCTCGCTCATCTTTGTAACCAAGTCTTCTCCACTCCTTTTCACAAGTCCTAATGTGGTATTCTGGGTTTTGGCCCTTAGTAACGATAGGGATTTGGGCTTCCTGTGTTAACTTATTCCCTCCAAACCGTTCGACAAAGAAGGTTGAAGCAGTTGTCCAGGTCTGTAGTTTTGATTGATGGGTATCCCACCATCTAGCTGCTTGACCTGTAAATGTTTCTACTAAGCTTTGCATTCAACCATGTTCTCCAATATTTTTAGAGACTTGTTCGACATGCATGACTGGGGATTCCCTCTCCTTATACCTAGGCAGTTGATTAGTGTTTAAGTTCGTGGGTTGTAAGGTAGGGAGTTCTCTTTGTTTCTTTTCAAAAAAATTTGGGATAATTGAGACGATGAAGCACTGTTGGGTGGGTTTTTTCTGTACTGCTTGTATAGTCCAGCACCCTCTTGCTTGCGTTTCATAATTTTCTATCTCCCAGTCATATAGTTCAGTGTCTGAATTATAGTCAACTGAGTCTGGGTTACCTAAGTAAAGCTCCCCTTGGGCATTTGGTTCAGTATAGTCGGTATTGTTTTGGATCTGATAAAGTTGTCGGACATCGACTTCCTCATCAATCGGTTCAATCCAAGGTTGTCCTTGGGATGGATTGATAGGTACTATGACCTTTTGGCCATTTCCTTTGAGCTTAATTCGTTCTTTGTCTAAAGAGATAGAGGCTTTCATCTTTCGACCCCAAGGTCGACCTACAAGGGCTGGGAAGGAGCTAGATCCTTCCTTTGGGTCAATAATTTCGAAATCAACCTTAGTTGAGATTCCCTTGATGGTCGTGTCTACATTTTTCCAAACCCCAATAGGGTCGATGAGGCCTTGGTCGGCTAGTTTGAGGCAAATGCCTGATTCGTAGAGTCGAGGTCTTCCCATCATTTCCCATGTATCCCGGGTCATGATATTTACATGAGACCCGAAGTCGAGCACCACTTGTCGGATGTGAAAACCCTCGATTTCCAGGTTGACTAGAGGGTCGAAATCGTTTTTATCTTTTTGACTGAGGTTGCAAATGTTCTTAGTTTGTTTCTCGAGGTTATTACTTTTGATTTGATGCAATAAATCAATGAAGTGGGCTACCGACTCATCTGTTTGAATGAGATGGGTTAACTGCTGTGTCGTGCTAAGTCGACTGTGAATAATGTCTTCTTGCTGTGCAATGTTTTGAAATATGTGTGAGGCCTCTTGATAGGTGTGTTTTTGTTTTATAGGGTTTGGGTAATCATTGGTGTCTTTTATCCTGGTAACTTGTGGGTTATCAGGCCCTGTTTTTGTGCCTTGACGAGTGACAATATGCAGATTTTTAGTATGTACTACATCATGCTTTTGTACACAAGACAAGACATTAACATTCTTTTTCATATTAATTTTTTCCAACATAGTAGGACAATCCTCCAAGGAGTGATCGCCTACTTCACAATGCGTACAGAATTTTAGGTTAGTTCTGTCCTTGAACGGACAGT
Organism: Pseudotsuga menziesii; assembly: GCA_001517045.1. Taxonomy (NCBI): domain Eukaryota; kingdom Viridiplantae; phylum Streptophyta; class Pinopsida; order Pinales; family Pinaceae; genus Pseudotsuga; species Pseudotsuga menziesii. The sequence continues at coordinate 303,151 of LPNX011092386.1, read as the reverse complement.
CTGTGCATCTGTGCCCCTCTTTATAGAAAATGAAGCACTGTTTGGGTCGACGAGTGAGTATGTCTCGATTCCCGATGAATCGACCTCTTCCAAACCCTTGTCGTCGATTGTCATACCGACGGTCATATCGTCGGCCGTTGGTCTGTTGCCCATTCTGGTTATTTGGATTGTTTTTCTCATTGCTCTGTGCTACTGCATTTGTTTGGTAAACGGCCTGGTAGTTCTGTCTATTTTTTAGGTTGAGTTGACAGTTGGCCGTGTTGTGGATTTTTTTCTCACAGATAGCACACCATGAAGCCTTTCCATTCTTCATGTTGTATGGACAGTCTACTGTAGAATGGTCTCCACTGTCACTCTGCGTGCTCAGGTCTGACTCTTCGGTATCTTCTAAAGTTGTATGTGGCAGGGGGGGTGCTCCGTCATGTGTCGGTAGGAGCAAGTGGATACTTCGAAAGGAGGGTGCCATTTGAAAGGTCACCCAGTTCCCTTCGACCGGTCGGCGTATGACAAGATGTCGTCCCGGGTAGGGTTCGTCACCTAGTCGACTCCAGATAGTGATGTCACCAGCTCTCAGTCGGAGGTCGTCTTCAATAATAGTCTGTATTACGGTATGTGGATTGGCTGGGGACAGGGTTACTTCATCGGGAACCGTTATTTGGAGAGCTTCTTGCTGCTCTATCCACACTTCTTCATCCTTAGGGGCCGTCTCTTCGTCTACGCCTTCTTCTTGTCGGTCATGACCCGAATCTGGCGGAATCTCATCACGGTAGGTCTCCCTAGGGTTTTGTTCTCTACGCAGCTCGTCGGCTCGTTCACGTCTGGCTTCCCGTCTCTGTTGTCGTTCATCCCTCTTGATTCTCTTAATGTCCGACATACTTTCATACAATACTATTCCTTCGTGTCTTCTTCGGTCGACTGGTGTCCACTATGCTCCCTCTCCGACACACGACCAGCTACCCCCCCATAGCCTACCCGACGCTTTTTAGAAAGCTCGGATAATGCTGTCTATTTGTTCAGGAAGTATTCCCACTCCCTTTCAGCGATGAATTTCTCCCACTGCTTTTGTTTCTCCGCCCAGTTAGTATTGGATGGCGGTTCGTACAATGGTGGTCGAGGTTCGACGATATGGCCTGCTTCTTTCTCTATCAAGAACTTGAATAGCAGGGTCAGTAAAGAGCACAGGAATTGGTCAGTGAAGTCTGTGTAGAATTTAGCTTTTACAGTTTCCACTGATGTTCAGTCTTCTAGTGCTTGCTCCTCACAGAAGTCATCGACGATCTTCTCACACCACTCCGACAGATTTGTTCTACCCCCTCGAATAAGTTTCTCTAGCAACTGTTCTTCTTTAGTTGCGTCGGTCTTTTTCATCCAGGAGTTGCTTCAGTAGTTGTGGCACGGATTCAACAAAATTCTCGTGTGTCTTGGTGAAAAATCTGGCTTTGGCTTTTGCAACTCTTAGTCTGTTCCTACATGCGTAATTTTGTAAGTAATTGGCAATTTTACGCTCCCACCAGTCCTTGATCTCCTGCTCTGGTATCATAGGTGAGCATATATTCTAGACATGTACTACCGGCAACGGAACCAATGTTGTAATCTCACAGATCACATAAGGTTACCAATAATACATACTAAAACATATATAGAAACAGAGACAAGAGACAAGAACAGATAGGATAGAATAGAATACTTTATTACAATGAGTTCATACAAAGCACAGAACTGAACTGAGTTCTTGTGTGGCTCAACAGCCTAATATATACAAGTTACAAATAGTTACAAAATAACTACCTGTCAGTTCGGTGAACTGACACGACTGTTAGTTAGCTGACTTAATTAACTAGTTTAGTCGGCCGATCGACTTAGTCGGTCCATCGACTTAGTCGGCTGACTAAGTCGGTCTTCGTTCAAGTCGACTTATGTCGACTTGCTCCTTCTACAAGCCACCATGAGAAGCTTGATTAAATCCCAGGAAGAGCAGCATCAGCTGAATGCTGCCATGTTGCAGAGTTTGACAGACTTGCAGAGAAAGATAGATTATGGAAAGGTACATCAAGACCGAAAGGTAGTAACAACAACACTAGGAGGAGGAGAAGGATTTCCAGTGGATCATCTGACTCTGAAGAATCTAGTGGAGATACAAGTCCATCTTCTCATAAAAGGAAAAGAAGAAGACACCATAGGGATCGGTCTCGGGATGAATTTAAGAAAGCTAAGCCTCCTACATTTGATGGTGAGATAAAGACTGGAAAATAGGTTGAAGCTTGGCTTCTTGGGATAAATAAGTACTTTCAAGTGCAGGATTATTTAGGGAACATGAAGGCAAGAGTTGCCATATTCAACCTGAATGGAAGATCATCCATTTGGTGGGAACACTTCAAGCAAGTAAAGAGGATTAGTGAAAGGAAACTGAAGTGGAAACAATTCAAGAAGTATTTCAGGTAGAAATACCTCTCTGACAGGTATTATGATGACAAGATTAAGGAGTTCCATGAGCTAAGATTGGGACAGCAGACCATGGATGAATATGCAAACAAGTTCTTGGAATTGTTGAGGTATGTCCAGTACATCAGAGGTGAAAAGGTGAAGGTCTAGCGGTTTCTAAGTGGATTGCCTTAGTATTACAAAGATAGAATTGAGTTCTACGAACCAAGAACTCTTGAAGAAGCGATAAGGAAGGCTAAGTATTGCTATGAGCAAAACAAAGGTAAACCTGATTACCATAAGGCATGGAAGGACAACAAGAACAAGAAATTTGACCAAATAAGGAAAGGTTTCAAACCTTCTAGATTCAAAAACCAGTAGAAGCAGCCATCCCAAGCTACGAGTAATCCAGTTGGAGTGACAAGTGGAAAGCCTAAAGAGCCACCATAGAATAAAGGTCCACTTAAATGTTGGAAATGTGAAGGACCCCACTTGCACAGATATTGTCCACTCAAGAATGGAAGTGCAAGGCCAGCTTATAACATTTAGGAAGAAAAAACAGTGGGTCAGGTAGCAAGAGCAGTCCCTAGAATTTATGCAGCATTAGAGGACCACTAGGCAGATCACCAGTCAACTGTGGTTGAAGTTGTAGGTAAGATTGTTGAACAATATGTTTCTATTTTGATTGACCCTGGTTCTACTCATGGTTACATTACTCCTAGAGTAGTGGAGATGTGTGCTTTTAAGAAGGTCAAGCATAGAAAATCTTGGTTAGTTCAGCTAACCACTAGGACTAAGAGGAAGGTTAGTGAAGTAGTTGAGAAATGTCCATTGGTTATGAATGGATTGATCACTTGTGTAGATCTGAATGTTCTACCACTCGGTTACTATGATGTTCTCATTGGAATAGATTGGTTAGAAGCTCACAGAGTAAATCTTGACTGTTACAATAATAATTTTGAATGTGTGGATGAAAAAGGAAACCCACTAGTTGTGAAGGGTATTCCAAAGGTAATTTCAGTGAGACAGGTTTCAACAATGCAGTTGAATAATTTCTATAGGAAGGGTTTCCAGTTGCATGCAGCTCATATTATGGAACCAACAGGAGATGAAACTCCTAGGTTAGAGGACTATCAGGTGTTACAGGAATTCGAGGATGTGTTTCCTGATGAGATTCCAGGGCTTCCACCAAAGAGGGACATTGATTTCACCATTGAACTTGTGCCAGGAGTGGCACCAGTGTCTAAGACACCCTACATGATGAGTACACTGGAGATACTAGAGTTGAAGATGCAACTACAAGAGTTGTTGGAAAAGAAGTATATCCCACCGAGTGCGTCTCCTTGGGGAGCACCGATTATGTTTGTAAAGAAGAAAGATGGTACACTCAGGTTATGTATTTATTACAGACAATTGAACAAGGTTACTGTGAAGAATAAATATCCTTTGCCTAGGATTGATGACCTCTTTGATCAAATGAGAGGAGCAAAGGTATTTTCCAAGATTGACTTAAGGTCTGGATACCATCAGGTGAGAATCAAGGATGAATACATTCATAAGACAGCCTTCAGGACAAGGTATGGACATTATGAGTTTGTAGTGGTACCATTTGGTCTCACCAATGCACCAGCTACATTTATGTTCCTTATGAACAGTGTCTTCAGTAAGTATTTGGACAAGTTTGTTCTTGTTTTCCTTAATGACATTCTTGTTTATTCTAAGAATGAGGAAGAACATGAAGAGCATTTGAGATTGACATTGCAATTGCTCAGGGAGCATCAGCTATATGCAAAACTGAGTAAGTGTGACTTCTATAGAGATAGAATTCAGTATTTGGATCACATTATCTCAGAAGAGGGTATATCAGTAGACCCTGAGAAGATTAAAGCCATTATGAATTGGACTACTCCAAGAAATGTGATAGATGTAAGATATTTTATAGGACTTGCAGGATACTATAGGAGATTCATTGAGGGATTTTCCAAGGTTGCACATGCCATCACTTCTTTGCAAAAGAAGGGGATAAAGTTCGAATGGACTTTGAAGTGTGAAGAAAGCTTCCAGCTGTTGAAGAATATTCTCACCAGTGCACCAGTATTGAAGGTTGTAGATCCAGAGAAAGATTTTTTGGTGTGTACTGATGCATGCAGACAAGGGCTTGGAGGAGTCCTTATTTAGGACAACTACATGATATGTTACGAGCCAAGGAAGATGAAGGAGCATGAGAAGAACTATTCCACTCATGTTCTTGAGCTTGCAGCCATAGTACATGCTCACAAGATGTGGAGACATTACTTGATGGGTAGAATATTTGAGCTTAGGACAGACCATTATGGTCTAAAGTATTTGTTTGATCAGCCTACTCTGAATGCTAGGCAAGCGAGATGGCTGGAATTTTTATGTGAGTTCGATTTCAAAATTAAGCACATAAAAGGAAAGGAGAATAAGGTAGCTGATGCACTCGATAGAAAGGTACAGGAAATGCATGTGGCATCTCTTAGTATTTGCCAATCAAATTTAAGGCATCAGATTGTTAATCATGTTGCCGAAGATGAATTGTATGAGTAGGTAAAAGACAAATTGCAGCAGCAAGGTATTGAGAAGAGGTATGAGGGATATAAATTGGAAGAAGATGGACTTCTTACTTATAAAGGCAGAATTTATATTCCATATGTAGCAGATTTGAGGAGGGTTGTTATGGATGAAATCCATCAAACTCCATATTCTGGTCACCCAGGGTACCAAAAGACAATTGCTACAACTAGAAAACAATAATTTTGTCCAGGAATGAAAAAGGACATGGCTGAATACATTTCAAGGTGCATGAAATGTCAACAGGTAAAGGTTGAGCATCAACATCCAGTAGGCTTGTTGCAGCCTTTGCCAGTTTTTGAATGGAAATGGGAAGTTATTTCCATGGATTTTATTACGGGTTTACCAATGACATGGAGACAACATGATTCCATCATGGTTGTGGTAGACAAGTTGACAAAAGCAACACATTTTATACCGGTAAAGTATATGCACAAGACTGATGACATTGCAAAGATCTTCATGAAGGAGATTTTCAAATTGCATGGATTGCTGAAGGCAATAGTCTCTGACAGAGATGTCAAGTTCACTTCCAATTTTTGGAAGGGATTGTTTGCGGACTTGGGTACAAAGCTAAACTTCAGCACTACATACCATCCTCAGACATATGGGTAGACAGAAAGAGTGAATCAGGTTCTTAAAGATATGATTCACATGTACGTGATGGACAAACCAACCAAGTGGGAAGATTACTTGCACATGGTAGAGTTTTCTTACAACAATGGATAGCAGGCATCCTTGGGGATAAGCTCGTACGAAGCTTTGTATCTAAGAAGGTGTAGGACACTAGTGACTTGGGATAACCCAATGAACAGGGTTGTGCTTAGACAAGAATTGCTTAAGGAAATGGAGCAAGTGGTTGTAAAGATCAGACAAAATCTGAAAGTAGCACAGGACAGGTAGCAAAGCTATGCGGATAAGCATAAGATGAACAGAGAGTTCAGTGTTGGTGTCACAACTCCAAATTTTTGCAAAAATTTAAAATTTTCGAGTTAACAACAAACGTTATAACCTACAGTTCTACTAACAGCTAACAGTTAGCCTAAAGATCAGTTAAGTAAGTGGTTTCTAAACAAATTATTTTTCGTAGCAGGATATAAACCTTTTTGTGTGTTAATTGCTTCAGTTTACTGATTAACTATTTTATGTCAATAGGTGGAATCTACTTTTAGATCCAGGGGTTACTTAGCATTCATGCTAATGCAGATGAATACTATTTCTTACAGGTTTTTACAATTATGATCGATTGAGTATATATTTTTTTAAAGATTAATTAATGTCAGCAGTATTTTAATTGCAAATTAAAAAGATTAGTACAATAAGCTGCTAAACACTAGACAACTGCTGCAAGGTAAAATCATTTGATTTTCATCATTTGTTTAGATAAACAAGCTTAGAAAAAGTGTAATGTCAGTAGAGTATAATTGCGACTTTATCCCTAGACTCTCAGTTATGTGTATTTATCCTTTAGTCTAAGTGTTTAGTAATACTCATAAGCAATTGTTTTACTTGACAATATTTGCAATATTATCTTGCCTTGCTTGTATAATCATTTGCCCTTAAAAGTTATTTTTATAGGGTACTCATAGCTAATTATCTTATAAACAGTAAGAACTTTTGAATGTAGAAACTAAGACCATTAAATTCTTCTACAAGAGCTTAAGGCTACCCATACTTTGTTCCTAAGTTTAACTCTGAATTTCTACTTACTTTTGAAAATGTAAAAGGGTCATCCTTAGTCATATCATCATTTTTATCTCTTTAATTATATTACTGTCCACTAGACAACTTGTATGAACATAAAGCCAAAATGGAAGTACTCCCAAATATTAACAAGTAATGTCGCATAAACTATACGACATATTCTTGTGATAATACTTTTATCTTTAAAAATGTACTACATAGTTTTCGATGCTATGGGAGTTATCAGTTCATTTATAATTCTTAATTATGCATAAATGACTTGTTTGATGAGCCAATAATCTACAAAATTTTGTTATTGTCACATATTCAAATCTAGCCTTAACTTCTTGGCATTATTATAAGATACTTTCTATAAATGTTAGACTTAGAAATTTCCTAAATAAAAAGGGTCTACAATACCCAAGCTCTAAAAATGAGTGGTATAAAAATGGTTAACTTACCATGCACTTAAATCCCATACTTCATCGAGTTCAATTTTGCAAGGAACAACTCAAGGGTCTAAAAAAAACTTTGTTACTAGAGTCGCCACGGTCTTGTAATAGTTAATATGCACTCTAGAAATACTATACTAAAGACTTAACTAAGTCTTAATCTAAAATCTTAACATATATCCTATGCTATCTAACTTATTAAAACCAAGTTAGAAAGTAGTTATGCCATCACTCAACTCATTATGATAATGTATAATATAAAACAATATATGTTAAAGTAGCAGGGTTTGGCTTATTCCACGTCGGGTTTATGCTTATAATTACACATGATTCAAAGCTTGGTCAACGTACACTCTTCTACGTTAATGATTTGGTGATTAGGTGCAAATAATACATAATGAAAATGATTAAAGGTTGGCTCCACAATATTAGGCTGTTGATAAAAATTTTACCCCACGCTGCAAAAACAAACAAATAATATATTCTCCATGTAGGAACTATGGATCACGACCCTCATTGTGGAATAAATTTCAAGCTACATGGAGAAATCTTGTCCATGTGTGAAGAATATAAAATTCTCAGCAAACTTAACCTAAAGGATTGTTATCCAATAGTTTATGCTGCTCCAGGGCTCGTCTTCCATGGCCACCAATGTTCTCCTGGTTATTGTCACTTTAAACCTTGGCTTCATGCTATTTCTGTCCTCCAGTGAGTGGTTTTGATTGTTAAACTTCCTTTGTCAGTTGTGGGGTTGTTCTTCTTTTTTTGTTTGTGTTTCGCTGCTTGAAACGTTCTCCCCAACGTCTGTGTAGTTTGGTGAACCTTCAGTTTCCTTCTCAGCTCTTCGTAGCTTGCTACTGTGTGAGGTTTTTAAGAGTTAATAGGCTCTCCACTGTGTCATTTGTAGGTGACAGTGCTTGCGAAATGGCTCACCTTACTCCCCGTGACAGGTAAAGATTACATACACCATTATTTTTTACTCAGCAAGTTTTCAATAAAGAAAATATCTTAAGCTTTTTACACGTAATAAGGTTGCTGACAAGGGTTTACACTTTGCTGTAGGTGTTCATGGAAGTGTAGCTCGTACAGGGATAAAAGACTACCCTTGCACCAGCCGAGGCTCGTGGCTCCATTTCGGGTAAGCCCCGTGGTTTGAAGGATGGGTTCTCTCCTTAAAATGCAGTTGGGGTGGTCATTGGACTCACCCAGGGTTTGAATACCCTTTCTTGTCTTGCCACGGGTTATATTGTGTTGTTTTTAAACTGTTACACGTTATTATAAACATGTTTTTAAAATCAAACCCTCGACAGGGTGGATGCACTTTGTGTGTGAAGTATTTTTTATTGAAGCTTGACTTCACAGTCAGTTTTGGAAGTATACTAGCGAAGATAGATTCGTTGCAACATGTGTTTAATTGCTAGCTGTTGAGCTGTACTCTATAAAAAAATTAGAGTTTATACCCTTTTTGAAAATTAAAGAAGTTAAACTCTGTTTGAGTATTTATCAGGTTTTTATATGTTTAAATTTGAAAGCTGTACTCACAGCCGTGATTGAAAATCTTGAGTATTTGATGAAATTCACCGGTTTAGGGTTTAACCTGTAAAACCCTTGTTTGGTTTATTTTACTCTTAAGTTGATAATTATATTGTTTTCTCTATTTTAGTTTATTTTTCCTTAAAGGACTGAGAATGGATTATTTTAATTATCTATGATGATTACACATTTTACATAAGAAATGATTATTATGTCGGTAATGGTAATGTTTTAGTTTTTTTTTAAAAGGGGTTTGAATCCCAGTAATTAGATGCATACTATTTTTAATAGACTCTGTTTTCTTTTATAAAAGCCATTGCACCTATTAGATAATAATTTGAAAAGATATTAACCTAAGTATGACCTAGGTTACTACAGTACTTAGGATTATTCATAATTTATATTTCATTATTTATCATTTATGCTCAATTCATGAGCTAGGGTCTTACTCTTATTTTTAATAGGATAATGTTTTCCTATGTTATTACCTTGTAATTATTATTACTGTAGTTATAAATTATTAACCTATAGTTGTTCTCTGTTTTAAGAGTAATAATAATAGTATTTACATTTATAGTACTCTTATTTAAATAGTACATCCATTCTTAAGTTTATGTTAAATTTTGTTTATATAATGGTTATGATTGAAGCAGTCTGTAATAATTACGTTAGCTTTATTAAATTTGTATCTGTGGATTACTTAGAATACAAAATTAAAGAACCTCTATACTTATCGGTGTTCTTTATATTTACACTGTTCTACAGAATTATAATATAGTTTACAGTATTTACCTAACTCTAAGTTACTTCTGTCCTTTAATTATTGAGCTCGGTAAGGACTACTATAATCTTTATCATATTATTTAATTATAGTTCAAATAGATACAGGAAAATTAATTGTTACTAAGGGAAAAGCTATCAGTAATATATTTATACCTATTCTTAACATAAACTATTAATATCTAGTTGATAAAACTAATTCTTCTATTTCCAAGTAAAAGTACAGTTTATGTAATTAAAGACTCTGTAGAAAATAATTGATAAAATTTACCTACTGATGTCAGTTAGTGCTATGAGTAAAATTCTATATTAACATGCTATTTGCATAGTCTATTTCTAATGACATGTCTGCAGACAAATTAATAACCTTATAAAAAGCATTTATCTACTAAAAAGTAACATTTCATTACTCTAAACATGAATATTCAATTCATTATAATCCTTTCATACTTTATATACTTAAACAAACTACCTATGCTAGAGTATGATTTGGATTACTCCAGGTGGCGAAAAAAACAGGTAGGATTTATCTTTCATCACTGTACATATTTAGTCTAGAATAACTAAGAGGTTTTAACACAGCATATCATAACATCATTCATTTACTGCTCATACCTAGAGAATAATTGTAACACAGCAATTTAAAATATAATGAAACCTGTCTTTAAATATGGACGGCAACAGCAATGGGAGGCCGTTCCTCCCTACCAACTCCTGGAGAGCGCTCAAACAACGACTTCTCAGGACCCTCGAGCCTGTTCTGGTCTACTTGGATGGAACTAGGTGGAGTAATTAACAAAGTACCAGTCCTGAGACTCAATACCAACTCTGCATACTGCAGTAAGATCTTTCAGCTGCAAAGCTGCACTAGATCAACTTTCTGTAGTTTACCCCTCAAAAACCTTCCTTCAATTTTGCCTTGCCCAATAAATTCCTTGAAGTCTATTCATCTGAATGATTCTTCTCCTGGAATGAGCAGCCTCAGCTCTCTACATTGGGCATTTTTAATAACATTGCCTAAGTCTTTTTTGGGTTAGTTGTCATTAATTGAGCCACCTGCTTTGATCCCAAGTTTATTGGGGGATCATGACCCAAAATGTAGGGAAATTGCCACCTGCAACATAGGAAGTGTTTGAGGATGCTGCCACTTTTCCTTTTGCTCTCCACCTAGTTCCTCCCACCACTTGGACAGTAACACTCTTTTTAACAGCTCTCCCAGGCTGTTGTCTCCACTTTTATTTATAAAAAAATTAAATATTCAGAATTACATTCCACATCCTTGACTCTGCTGAGTGATCGGTTTCCACTTAGCATTAAATTTAACATAATGTTTGGGAATAATATAAAAATAAAATAACATTATTTTACAAAATTGGGCCATGTGACATACACACCCCCTTAAAATATAACATCATCCTCGATGTTATTTATTCCTCATCCTCCGAAGTCCCCTGGAACAGAATTGGATATGCATCTCATATCTTAATTTCCAATACCCAGGTGGCTTCTTTAGGACTAAGGTGCTTCCATTGCACCTTCACCTATCCAATGGTGCGGTTTCAAAGTGTAATTTCCCTCCTCCCGAGGATACAGTCCGGTTCCACTGGGAATTCTCCTTCTGGTTCCACCTGTACAACATTCCAATTAACCACATGAGTAGCATCATGAACATATTTCTTTAAAACAGAAATATGAAAAACATTATGTACTCTTAAGTTAGGTGGTAATGCTAATTGATAGGCTACTTGACCAATCCTAGACAATATTTCGAATGGAATGCAGTAACGAGGTGCCAATTTTGCACAACTCCCCAGTCTTAGAGAGCATATCTTGGGACTTACCTTGATGAACACATGTTCACCTACCTGGAACTCCTTTGGAGTTCTTTTCAAGTTTTCTTGACTCTTCTGTCGATCCTATGCCACTATTAAATTTCCCTACACTTGTTTCACAATTTCCTCCATTTCTTTCAAAAATTCTGTACCCAATACCAATCTATCTATTGGATTACTCCAAGAGATAGGAGTATTACATTTTCATCCGTACAAAATTTCAAATGGATTGAATCTAGATGATGCCTGATAATTTTTATTATACGCAAATTCCACTAGATGTAAATAGTCTTCCCACTTACCTGGCTGATCTTTCACATACATTCTCAATAAATCTTCCAGTACTTGGTTTACCCTTTCAGTTTGTCCATCTGTTTGAGGATGGAAAGAAGTACTGAAATTCAATGTTGTATTTGATCCTTTAAACAAGGACTTCTAAAATTTCCCTGTGAACTTAGGATCTCTGTCTAAGATTATGATTTTTGGTATCCCATGTACTCAAAAAATTTGCTTTAGAAAAATATCAGCTATATTGGCAGCCTTGTAAGTAGTTTTAACAGGTATAAAATGAGCTGCCTTACTTAACTTATCAACCACTACCATAATAGAGTCATTCTAATTTTGATTTCTAGGAAGTCCAGTAATAAAGTCTAGACTAATCACTTCCCATTTCCAGCTACGAATAGGTAAAGGCTACAGCAAACCAGCTGGGTGTTGGTGTTCGGTTTTTACCTATTGACATTCTAAACATCTTTCAATATAATCAGCTACTTCAGTTTTCATATTTGGCCAAAAATACTCCTTTCTTAGCATGGTTATAGTTTTTTGATAACCTGGATGACCTGAATATGGTGTTTTATGGATTTCATCCAGAATTAAAAGCTTAACTTTAGGTACATTAGGTACATACAGTTTATCTTTAAACAGTAAAAACTCCTTTTCATTTAATCTGTAACCTTTTATTAAGTTTTCTGTGGGGTTTTCCTTAGCCTTCTGATAAATTTCATCTTGTTTTACCCCTTCTTTAAGCTGTTCATCTTAGTCTGAAATGTAAGTACTGATTGCTGTTGCAAAATTCAACCTTGCGTTCCTACTTAATGCATCAACGACTTTATTTTCTTTACCTTTTATATACTGTATTTCAAAATCATACTCACTTAAGAAGGATAACCACCTAGCTTGTCTAGCATTTAGATTTGGATGATCTAAAAGGTATTTCAGTCCTTTATTATCAATCATTAAAACAATTTTTCTACCAATTAGATGGTGTCACCACATTTTTAAGGCGTGTATCACACCTGCTAGCTCCAGATCATATGTTGCGTAATTATTTTCATGAATTTTTAACTTTCTAGACTCATAGGCAATAACATGCCCTTATTGAATCAAAACACAACCTAAGCCTTCATTACAAGCATCAGTGCATACTACAAACTCTTTATTAGGATCTGTTATTCTTAAAATAGGTGCACTGGTTAATAAAGTTTTCAACTTCTTAAAGCTTTCTTCGCATTTCTTGTTCCAGTCAAACTTCTTTCCTTTTTTCTGCAAGGAAGTTATCGGATTGGCTATCCTCAAGAAACCTTCAATGAACCTCTGGTAATAACCAGTAATACCCATGAAAGATCTAACATCTGTCACATCTTTAGGAACCAGCCAATCTTCGATTTCCCGTATCTTTTCAGGATCTACAGAAATTCCTTCCTTGGTCACTACGTGACCTAAATACTGAATCTTATCCTTAAAGAAGTCACACTTACTAAACTTTGCAAAGAGTTGATGTTCTCGCAACTCTTGCAAAACAATTTTTCGGTGTTCTTTATGTTTTTCTTCAATTTTTGAATAGATTAAGATGTCGTCAATGAACACGACCACAAACTTATCTAAATACTTATCCATTATATTGTTCATTAAACACATAAAGACAGCTGGGGCATTAGTAATCCCGAATGGCATTACAACAAATTCGTAGTGTCTGTATCTTGTTCTAAATGCTGTCTTGAAGATGTATTCATCTTTAATCCTCACTTGATGATATCTTGACCTTAAATCTATCTTTGAAAACATCGTGGCTCCACGTAGTTGATCAAATAAATAATCTATGCGGGGCAACAGATATCTATTTTTAATAGTCATTTTGTTTAACTGACGGTAATCTATGCATAATCGCATAGTTCTGTCTTTCTTTTTAACAAAGATGACAGGTTTCCCCCAGGTAGACACACTTGGCTGAATGTATTTTTTATCTATTAACTCTTTTAATTGTGATTTTAACTCATTAATTTCCAATATGTTCATTCGGTAAGGGGCCTTTGAGCTAGGTACTACACCCGGTACCAGCTCAATGGTGAAATCCAATTCCCTTTTTGGAGGTAATCCCGAAATTTCTTCTGGGAATATATCAGCATATTATTTTAAAACAGGGATATCTTCTATTTTTAACTTACCTGTTTCAATTTTACTTTCTTCATCCGTAATTGTTACAGCGTACACTTTTCATCCTTTTCTAACAGCTCTTTTAAGTTGTAAAGCATAAATCTGCCTTACCATAGTTTTTCTAGGAATACCCTTAATAATTACTAGTTGTTCATCACTGTTTAAGCATGTAAAATTTTTATCGTAACAGTTTAAAATTACTGCATGTTGTTCTAACCAGTCCATAACAATCAGCAAATCATATGAGCCAAGTGGAAAAACATTAAGTTTAACAATAGTTTCAATTTTATCCATAAGTAAGCACATTCTTTCACAAAGCAAGTTACTTTTCTTTTAGCCCCAGTGGCTAACTGAACTAACCATGAATTTTCAAACTTATCGACAGATAACTTACATTTTTCCACTATCTGAGGTGCAATATAACTGAGACTAGCTCCTGGATCAATTAAAATGTTTACATGGGTATGATTAATCATACCTTCTACTTCCACCATGGAAGTCTGATATTCAACTTGTTGGTTCTCCAAGGCTGCATTAATTCTGGGCATGCTCCTCGCTAGTTCCCCAGCAGTCATCTCCTCCTGTATAGTATGAATATTTCTAACAGTCTTCTTCTGGTTTGGACAGACTGAAGCATAGTGCGGGCCATTACATTCCCAGCACTTGACAGGCTCTTTACGCTCAAAATTATTAGTAAAACTTCCAGGATTATTTGCAGTTTCCTTACCCTTAAAATTTTCTGATTATTGGGTGTACTAATCCTATTTCCCTGGAAATTCTTGTTGTTAGAATATTTTTTGGCCTTATTATTCTTAAAATTCCTGTTAGGCACAAAATCCTTCTTTGTGAATGCGGACTAATTGTTATTTTTCTTAGCCTTCCAGTTGGCTAAGCTTTCTTTCTTTCGATTCTGCTCAAAGCAAAAATTAGCCTTCCTCATAGCTTCCTCCAAGGTCTTGGGGTTATCATATTCAATTCTATATTTAATATGATATGGTAAACAGCTAAGGAATCGTTGTACTTTTGGTTTCTCATCCACTAGGTAGGGTACATACCTAAGTAGACTTAAAAATTTATTGTTCAGGTCCTTCATTGTCATTGAACCTAACTTTAGTTCATAAAAATCCTTAGCCCTTTCCTTGTAATACTGCTCAGACAGAAATCTCTTTTTAAAATATCGCTTAAAGGTACTCTAGTTAACTTCCTTCTCTTTTATACCCTTAACTCTCTTCAAGTCTTGCCACCAAATATCAGCCTTTCCTGAGAGGTTGTATATAGCCATCCTAGCCTTTAACTGGTTATAATAATTATATATCTGGAAGTACTTCTTCATCTCGGACAACCAGGACTCAGCTTCCTCCCCCTTCTCATTCTCTCCATTAAAGGTTGGTGGCTTTATCTTTTTGAATTCCCCTGAGATTTCCTCATAAGGTTTATATTTCCTCTTCTTGACGTACAGATCATCATCACTACTATCACTAGTAGTATGGTAACTTTGTCATTCACCAAACCCTTCTGATGATGAACTACTTTCAGTCTTTGTATGCTTCATCTTTTTAGATTTTCTTGGATGACTAGCATCTTTAGATTCTGACCTTCTACCCCTTCCTTCGGTTTGAAACTTTTCCATTAGGATCTGATTCAGCTCTTCTTGAGCTCTCAGAATCCTTTCATTCTCTTTCTTTATAGACTCCATTTCAATTTTCAAATCTTTTACAGTCTGTAATAGCTCTGAGGAATTTGTAGTTACATCCCTTGGTTTAGGATCTCTGGGTAAATTTCTTGTTTCTATAGCTGGAGACTCCTCCTATGCATACTCTCCCAGCCTTTCCATACCTTCCTGTTAAACTTCAGAAAAACACAATTCTCTGTTGAATAACATAAAAAAAAATTAAAATACGTTAGCATCAGAATTTAATTTACTGTTTTATGAAAGCTAGTCGGGCTGCATCAAGGCCTAGTGTTTGAACCTTAGGCTCTGATACCACATGTCACAACTCCAAATTTTTGTAAAAATTTAAAATTTTCGAGTTAACAACAAATGTTATAACCTGCAGTTCTACTAACAACTAACAGTTAGCCTAAAGATCAGTTAAGTAAGTGGTTTCTGAACAGATTATTTTTCGTAGCAGGATATAAACAGTTTTGTGTGTTAATTGCTTCAGTTTACTGATTAACTCTTTTATGTCAGTAGGTGGAATCTACTTTTAGATCTAGGGCTTACTTAGCATTCGTGCTAACGCAGATGGATATTGTTTCTTACAGGTTTTTACAGGTATGATCGATCGAGTATATATTTTTTTAAATATTTATTAATGTCAGCAGTATTTTAATTGCAAATCAAAAAGCTTAGTACAATAAGCTACTAAACACTAGACAGCTATTGCAAGGTAAAATCATTTGATTTTCATCAGTTGTTTAGATAAACAATCTTAGAAAAAGTGTAATGTTAGTATAGTATAATTGTGACTTTATCACTAGACTCTCAGTTATGTGTATTTCTCCTTTAGTCTAAGTGTTTAGTAATACTCATAAGCAATTGTTTTACTTTACAATATTTGCAATATTATCTTGTCTTGCTTGTATAATCACTTGCCCTTAAAATTTATTTTTATAGGGTACTCATAGCCTATTATCTTATAAACAATAAGAACTTTTGAATCTAGAAACTAAGACCATTAAATTCTTCTACAAGAGCTTAAGGCTACCCATACTTTGTTCCTAAGTTTAACTCTGAATTTCTACTTACTTTTGAAAATGTAAAAGGGTCATCCTTAGTCATATCATCAGTTTTATATCTTTAATTATATTACTTTCCACTAGACAACTTGTATGAACATAAAGCCAAGATGGAAGTACTCCCAAATATTAACAAGTAATGTCGCATAAACTATACGACATATTCTTGTGATAATACTTTTATCTTTAAAAAAGTACTACATAGTTTTCGATACTATGGGAGTTATCAGTTCATTTATAATTCTTAATTATGCATAAATGACTTGTTTGATGAGCCAATAATCTACAAAAGTTTGTTATTGTCACATATTCAAATCTAGCCTTAACTTCTTGGCATTATTATAAGATACTTTCTATAAATGTTAGACTTAGAAATTTCCTAAATAAAAAGGGTCTACAGTACCCAAGCTCTAAAAATGAGTGGTATAACAATGGTTAACTTACCATGCACTTAAATCCCAAACTTCATCGAGTTCAAGTTTGCAAGGAACAACTCAAGGGTCTAAAAAAAACTTTGTTCCTAGAGTCGCCACGGTCTTGTAATAGTTAATATGCACTCTAGAAATACTATACTAAAGACTTAACTAAGTCTTAATCTAAAAACTTAACATATATCCTATGCTATCTAACTTATTAAAACCAAGTTAGAAAGTAGTTATGCCATCACTCAACTCCTTATGATAATATAAAATATAAAACAATATATGTTAAAGTAGCGAGGGTTTGGCTTATTCCACGTCGGGTTTATGCTTATAATTACACATGATTCAAAGCTTGGTCAACATACACTCTTCTACGTTAATGATTTGGTGATTAAATGGAAATAATACATAATGCAGATGATTAGAGGTTGTCTCCACAATATTAGGCTGTTGATAAAGTTTTTACCATGCGCTGCAAAAACAAACAAATAATATATTCTCCATGCAGGAACTATGGATCACGACCCTCGTTGTGGAATAAATTTCAAGCTACGTGGATCAATCCTGTCCATGTGTGAAGAATATAAAATTCTCAGGAAACTTAACCTAAAGCATTGTTATCCCACAGTTTACACTGCTCCAGGGCTTGTCTTCCATGGCCGGCGATGTTCTCCTGGTTATTGTCACTTTAAACCTTGGCTTCATGTTGTTTTCATCCTCCAGTGAGTGGTTTTGATTGTTAAACTTCCTTTGTTAGTCATGGGGTTGTTCTTCTTTTTTTGTTTGCGTTTCGCTACTTGAAACCTTCTCCCCAACGTATGTGTAGTTTGGTGAACCTTCAGTTTCCTTCTCGACTCTTCATAGCTTGCTACCGTGTGAGGTTTTTAAGAGTTAATAGGCTCTCCACTGTGTCATTTGTAGGTGATAGAGCTTGTGAAACAGCTCACATTACTCCCTGTGACAGGTAAAGATTACATACACCATTCCTTTTTACTCAGCAAGTTTTCAATAAAGAAAATATCTTAAGCTTTTTACATGTAATAAGGTTGCTCACAAGGGTTTACACTTTGCTGCAGGTGTTCATGGAAGTGCAGCTCGTACAGGGATAAAAGACTACCCTTGCACCAGCCGAGGCTTATGGGTCCATTTTGGGTAAGCCCCGTGGTTTGAAGGATGGGTTAACTCCTTAAAATGCAGTTGGGGTGGTCATTGGACTCACCCAGGGTTTGAATACCCTTTCTCGTCTTGCCACAAGTTATATTGTGTTGTTTTTAAACTGTTATAGGTTATTATAAGCATGTTTTTAAAATCAAACCCTCGATAGGGTGCATGCACAATATAACCCTCGACAGGGTGCATGCACTTTGTGTGTGAAGTATTTTTTATTGAAGCTTGGCTTCACAGTCAGTTTTGGAAGTATACTAGCGAAGATAGATTCATTGCAACATGTGTTTGATTGCTAGCCGCTGAGCTATACTCTGTAAAAAAAAATTAGGGTTTATACCCTTTTTGAAAATTAAAGAAGTTAAACTCTGTTTGAGTATTTATCAGGTTTTTATATGTTTAAATTTGAAAGCTGTACTCACAGCCGTGATTGAAAATCTTGAGTATTTGATGAAATCCACTAGTTTAGGGTTTAACCTATAAAACCCTTGTTTGGTTTATTTTACTCTTAAGTTGATAATTATATTGTTTTCTCTATTTTAGTTTATTTGTCCTTAAAGGACTGAGAATGGATTATTTTAATTATCTATGATGATTACACAGTTTACATAAGAAATGATTATTATGTCAGTAATGGTAATGTTTTAGTCTTTTTTGTAAAGTTGTTTGAATCCCAGTAATTAGATGCATACTGTTTTCAATAGACTCTGTTTTCTTTTATAAAAGCCATTGCACCTGTTAGATAATAATTTGAAAAGATATTAACCTAAGTATGACCTAGGTTACTACAGTACTTAGGATTATTCATAATTTATATTTCATAATTTATCATTTATGCTCAATTCATGAGCTAGGGTTTTACTCCCTTTTATTTTTAATAGGATAATGTTTTCCTATGTTATTACCTTGTAATTATTATTACTGTATTTATAAATTATTAACCTATAGTTGTTCTCTGTTTTAAGAGTAATAATAATACTATTTACATTTATAGTACTATTATTTAAATAGTATATCCATTCTTAAGTTTATGTTAAATTTTGTTTATATAATGGTTATGACTGAAGCAGTCCGTAATAGTTACGTTAGCTTTATTAAATTTGTATCTATGGATTACTTAGAATACAAAATTGAAGAACCTCCATACTTATTAGTGTTCTTTATATTTACACTGTTCTACAGAATTATAATATAGTTTACAGTATTTACTTAACTCCAAGTTACTTTTGTCCTTTAACTATTAAGCTCGGTAAGGACTACTATAATCTTTATCATATTATTTAATTATAGTTCAAATAGATACAGGAAAATTAATTGTTACTAAGGGAAAAGCTATCAGTAATATATTTATACCTATTCTTAACATAAACTATTAATATCCACTTGATAAAACTAATTCTTCTATTTCCAAGTAAAAGTACAGTTTATGTAAATAAAGACTGTGTAGAAAATAATTGATAAAATTTACCTACTGATGTTAGTTAGTACTATGAGTAAAATTCTGTATTAACCTGCTATTTGCACAGTCTATTTCTAATGACATGTCTGCAAACAAATTGATAATCTTCTAAAAAGAATCTATATACTAAAAGGTAACATTTCATTACTCTGAACATGAATATTCAATTCATTATAATCCTATCACACTTTATATACTTAAACAAACTACCTGTGCTAGAGTATGATCTGGATTACTCCAGGTGGGGAAAAACACAGGTAGGATTTATCTTTCATCACTATACAAATTTAGTCTAGAACAACTAAGAGGTTTTAACACAGCATATCATAACATCATTCATTTACTGATCATACCTAGAGAATAACTGTAACACAAGAATTTAAAAGATAATGAAACCTATCTTTAAAGATGGATGCCAATAGCAATGGGAGGCCATTCCTCCCTACCAACTCTTGGAGAACGCTCAAACAATGACTTCTCAGGACCCTCGAGCCTATTCTGGTCTACTTGGATGGAACTAGGTGGAGCAATTAACAAAGTACCAGTCCCGAGACTCAATACCAACTTTGCATACTACAGTAAGATCTTTCAGCTGCAAAGCTGCACTAGATGAACTTTCTACAGTTTACACCTCAAACACCTTCCTTCAATTTTCCCTTTCCCAATAAATTCCTTGAAGTGCATTCACCTGAATGATTCTTCTCCTAGAATGAGCAGCCTCAGCTCTCTACATTGGGAATTTTTAACAAGATTTCCTAGGTCTTTTTTGGGATAGTTGTCATTAATTGAGCCACCTACTCTGATCCCACTTTCTTGGGGGATCATGACCCAAAATGTAGGGAAGTTGCCACCTGCAACATAGGAAGTGTTTGAGGATGCTGCCACTTGTCTTTTTTCTCTCCACCTAGGTCCTCCCACCACTTGACTAGTAACACTCTTTTTAATAGCTCTCCCAGGTTGTTGTCTCCACTTTTATTTATAAAAAAATTAAATATTTAGAATTACATTCCACATCCTTGACTCTACTGAGTGATCATTTTTCACTTAGGATTAAATTTAACATAATGTTTGGGAATAATATAAAAATAAAATAGCATTATTTTACAAAATTGGGGCAAGTGATAGTTGGGGATCATGTTTACCTCAGAGTAAAAGAAAATAAGGGTTCCTTGAAGCTTGGAAGTTGTGCCAAGTTGTCTCCTAGATATTGTGGACCATTTGAAGTGCTTGAAAGAATAGGGCCTGTTTCATATAGACTTGCATTTCCTGCTAGTACTAGAGCTCATAATGTTTTTCATGTTTCTTTGCTTAAGAAATATGTACATGATCCTAACCATGTGATAAATTGGGATGTGATTCAGGTGGAACCCGAGGGAGAGTTCCAAATCGATCCAATGCGCATCCTCGACAGGAAGGTCACAATGCCATAGAAATGGGCCATAGGTCAGGTAAAGGTGCAATGGGAGCACTACAGACCTAAAGAGGCTACATGGAAGCTAGAGGATGCCATGCGATTGGCACATCCATTTTTGTTCAATTCTGTGGAACACTGAGGCGGTACCAGTATAGCATTTTGTTCAAATTTTGTAAAGCACTAAGGATAGTGCTATTGAAGGGGGAGGGGAATGTAACACCCCGGTTTTTACCGCGTTTGCATGATACATATATTATAAATAACCATAGTGTGGAGCTAAAGGCAAAGGCCCCACTATCGATTTGGTTATGTTATGTTTCAGATAGAAATTGTCACCAATGGTATATTGGGACATGCGGCATACATATTAAGTTGTGGCATCATGTAATTATGCATATTTAATTAAATAACCCAACCATCTATGTTCACTACAACCAAATTGAGAAGGGGCATGATTCCTAAGGATAAGGAGGGGGAATACTGAACCTTGAGCCATGGGGGAAAAGCCATGTGTCACCACCACCTTAATTATTCTATTGTTAGTTGGTGCCACTAATTTGCTAGCAGGAAAACCACTACACCCACATGCCTGCACTCTCTCCATGATGTGATGTATATTGCTGATCATTCTGTCCACTCTCCCCACCGGCAACTATTCCTTTTTCCTCATGCAGAGCGGAGTTAAAAGGGGATTGCAATCCTTGTGTGGGGGTTCACCTTTTCCTCCCTCACACCGTTTGCCAGTCCGTGGTTTTGTTCTTTTTCCATTCATGCAGGAGATCATTTTCCCGTTCACCTTTGTTAGACTGTGTAAATATCTATTACTCCATCATTGAATCGTGACCGTTATATCATCCACAGTTGTGTTGGATGCATCTTTCTCCCTCATGTAGACATTGGCAGTGTGTTCATTTCCCATTTTCGGTCTGGGTAAGTCTCTAGCGATTGCAGTGGGGATTGTGTGCCATGGGATCAGGGTTGTTCGTGGGATGTTGTTTGCCACGATTGCTGGATTGTGTATTTCCCATGTGATTTGGCTGTTGTAGATTGGTGTGGAATCGTTTTGGCTAGAATAGGTCCAAGAACGATCTAGGGAGTTATTTTCCCTTGTTAAAGCTTGAATAGATATTTTGATGCATTCATGCAGTGGTTTTGTCCTCATACTGCATTGGAGTGGTGAATGTGGGCCTGATGTGATTGATAAACCTAGTGGTTTGGGAACCACACAGACAGAGCTAGTGGCTAGATTTATTCTCCACAACCCCTAAATAGCATTGGAAGGGAGATCAGGGTCTGAGGGACTGCGTTGCAGAGAAAGGACTGATTTCCTTGTGTTGGATGTGTGTGGGTGTCCTAGAATCCAGGCTGGTTCTGGTGTAGGTGTCCTTGGCTCTTCAATGAGTTCACCATCTTAGCATTTAGCCTTTCCCAGCTCCTTGATGGCCTAATAAACCTAACTTTGTTGGCTCGGATGATCGGTTGTTCACCTGATAAACCCAAATATGTTGGCTTGGTTGAACTGTGTACACTTGTGGTGTTGTTATCCTTGGCTATGTGTAATCCTGTTAGTTCCTTATTCCTTGGGGAATCATGCCCAGCTTGGGGGTGGCAACATTGCTGAGAGATTAAAGAGCATGCGGGCCTATGGTTGGGTGGAACATTATAGCGATGTAGTTGGTTGCGGGACAAGTTCTCTATAAGATAAGTATTATTGCCTAACTTGTATCTGCAACTATATTTTCCATTAATGAATGATGATGTACATGTTGAATGCTGAATCATATGTGAATGCATGTTGTTTGCTTCCGCTATGTATATTAAAGATTAATGCATCGTAATATGTTTTATGTTTTTAAGTATCATGCTTCAACATTATATTATATCTATGTACATGTTCATGGGGATAGTTTCTCGGATGATTGATATATCGTAGCGTCCTCTTCGTCGGTCGAAGGGTTGGGGATGTTACAATGAAGGTTTAAAACTTTGGCCTTTGTCCTAACCTATGCAAAGGTTTATTAATTGAAATCCAAAGCTTAACACTTCGGATATTATGTATTATGGACACCTTTATATAATGGTTATCATTCATGATATTTTGTAATGTTGCAACCTTAGCTTATTGTGGGTGAAAAATTGGCTCCATGGTGTTATTAAGTGGCTCTTTCCACATCGACCCAACCCATTTAGGTATCATTAACTGGATCTATCCATTGGTTGTGTTGGAGGACACACGTTGAACACGAAATCAATTTGGTACTATACTTTGCATTTAACTTTGGTACTTTCCTCGACTGTAGCAATTAGGATTTCCCTTTTTGTTAGTCATGGGTTTATCCCAACTCATTATCGAGCTAGTATTGGCTCTACATTGTGAGAGATTGAATCTACTAGGGTTTGGTATGAGTATTAAGTGTTGGTTATGGATTTAACTATGGACTTAGACATCTTGAGCTCTGCCCTTGTGACTCTTGGGGGCGTATCAACCAGTGAACAACTTAATGTTGTACGCATGGATTCTCTATACATAGGTGGAATTTTATTTCATATAACACTTAGTCTGTTAATGATAAATATATTTTTCCTATTTGTGCATGGTTAAGAGTGCGTTGGTTTGGAGTTTCAATCCAGTCTCATCCCTTTATTAATGTTACAGAGGTAAGCTTCAACCCTATGCTGGTGTTAAATATCCTTTCAATGTTTATGTTAACCCGAAAAATCCCTCACTCAGCTCTCCATCACCTACACCACCCAAGGACACCATTTCACGACTCTCATATTACTCCATTAGACCATCACACCCTCAAAAAGGCTTAAGAATGAAGAAAAGGGCTTAAAAACCCCAAAAAGGAGCCTAAAATACTCTCCAAGGAGGTAAAGCCCCCCAAAAGGGTCCAAAACTCTAAAAGGAGCTAAAGTTAGGGCAGAAGGGGCTAAAAGCCAAAAAAGGGGCTAAAGCCCTAACCAAGGGCTTAAAACCCTAAAAGTCCCCAAAAAAGCTATAAAAGGAGGGTACTCTCAAAGACACACCTCTCATGCATAGTNCTCTCAAGCCACCCACATCCCTCTCTCCTCCATCCATTCTCCCCATTGAGCCATAGCTCCTCATCCATTGTTGAGTGAGATAGGGAGGTGCTTCCTTCCAGCAAGGGCATGGTGGCCCATTTCACCAAAGGAGGTATAATCTTGTTTTATTTATGTATTTTTCTTTAGTAGTTTTTTATTTCTAACCCATGTTTGTTTGCAGGTTTATCTATTAACATGTTTTGCAGGTTTGTTTTTGCTTAATAGTTGTTTGCAGGTAGCCAAGGTGAAGCCCTAACATTGTCTGCAGAGGGGCTAATGGCCACTATTTTATTTTTGTCTTTGCTTTCTATCCATTCCGCTTTCTTTTCAGCATTTTCACACGCAAGAACCTACCCTTCTATCTTATAGACAAAAGGGAACCATTCCTGCCCCTGTAGCAAGGAGAAATCCCTGCTACAGAACTAGCGACCATACCAGGTCGATCCCATAGGATCCCTGGTCCAGGTTTTTAAAATTTCAAGTTTTTTCCATTTATTCCCTAGTTTTTAAAATTTCCTGTTAGATCTAGGTTAAATCTATTTTATTTCCTATTTTTATTGTTGTCGAAGCCTCTCCAAGGAAAATTCGAGTATGTTTGGCCATAGTAAAGGTTACTGTTGGCCGGATTTGACTCAGGATCAAAAAAACCCCAAATCTGGGGTAGGTCGCACTTATCGGGCCTGAACAGGGGAGGAGGTCGGTTTTTTTGGCCTAAAAGGTACGAATAGGTTGCCCATAAACCCTTGAAAGGTGTGACTTCACTCAGAAACACAGACCGCTTCTGTTTGTGAAATCTGTGCGACCCCCTCGCCTGTTTCTAAAAAAAAATTGTGACTCCCTCGCCAAATTTGATCAAAAATGTGCAGTCTGTCAATCAGAGGTTAAATTTCAGTTTAATAGGGATTGTTAGTGAAGCTCAGCCACCTCTATCCAGCATATTAGTTTAATTTCATTTTTTGTTTTAATTTACTGCAAATTCATGAACAAACAATGTGTAAATTTCAAACAAATTTTAATGGGTTAATGAATGTAGCTTAACTAAAATTGATAGTAAAATTAACAGTCTTGGTCACCCTTCCTCCTCTACCCAGTCATCACCCTCTGGGGTATTCTGGGATATGACGAAGGGCAAGCTCATATAGCCTTAGGCCCTTCACTGAATATTGTTCTAAACCATTAAAAACGGATGACCTGGAAGGTAGAGGGGGTAGAGAAGGAGGGATTCTCGCGGCACTAAGCGTACTCTCTATTGACCAACCTTGCATCTGGGAGGTGACCTATGGATCTATGGATGGGCTTAGTCCCATTGTTTTGAGATCCCATCACCTTCTCTTGATTGAAGAGGAATATAGGTGTAAGGTATCTAGTTAGGCCATAAATATTCGGGGTTAAAAACTGTATTTGTTTACAAATTCCTGATTATTCATTGCATGCACAACAATGATATGAACTCTACTAGAATATGATGAATTCATAAACCATTTGAAGCCACTTGATACCAAAAAGATAGAAAAACAAATACACCATACCAAGTAATCAACCCAACTCAGTTCATGACGCTGAGAGAGCCTTAAAATCTATCAATTTACACTAAGTTCAAACAAATCTGTAGTCTTTGAGGACATAATTCCCTGACTACTTCAACCGTGTGAAGTACTTGGGCTCAGCCTAGAAACTCATTATGAGGAGTACCACGAGAACCCCAAAGTAGCTGGCTGCTAAGAGGAATTTCCAAGCAAAACGGGCACTGACCCCCATCGATTGAGTAGAAATGCCCATGAGGAAAAAGCCAAGCGTTGTCTTCTGGTAGTCTTGTTGGCCGAGTGACCACCTACAGCCAATAGGAATCCATTGAAACTAGGGTCCAAACATCATTCCCATCAGTTTGATAAACATATAACACAATTGATCCTCCACGCTCTTCCTCACGCCTGAGAGGCAAACCACCACCATTCGGGACATTAAACCAACACCGTCGAAACTGTTCTTAGCGATCTCCCATGCCATCAGAAGGCCACACAACCTCTGATTTAGATTCAAACACATACCAATCTGAGTCAGACCTCCATACTGCACCTTCAAGCCCCATGACCGGTACAAATTCGGATCCATTTTCTGGCATAACCATAGAAAGTGGACCCATGTCCACATCACAAACTGTCACCAACAACCCTGTAGGTGGCCCAAGCATTGTCATGCAAACTATCATCAGTCACCTGCCACCACCCATAGTGATCAACCAAGCTGGCTCACTTACAACACACGGGGGTTGTGGCCCTTCCACACACATTGCCCCTACTATCATACATGGGGGCAATGTACCCTCCACACACACTGCCCCTCCTACCACACAGGGGGCTAGTGGACCGTCCACTTACATTGCCCCTACTATCATATATGGGGGCAATGTCCCCTCCACCCACACTATCCCTCCCACCACAATTGGGGGAATTGGCCCATCTACAATGGCACAACCCATACCCCCAGTTATGCAGGTACATTATGCACCGGCTTGTCTTAACTTTCCTGATTTGGCCCGATTAACCAACGACCCCATTTTCCATCAAGCTTTTTGGCCTCCAATGCCAACTAAGCTGCCATCAGACATCCCCAAGTTTGAAGGCAAGGTAGGAGAATGTCCCCAAAACCACATTATGACATTTCATCTATGGTGCTCATCCAACAACATCGTAGATGATTCCATCAGGCTAAGGTTATTCCAATGCACCCTTATAGGTGCCGTGCCCAAATGGTACATTGAGCTACCGTAGGCCAAATATCCATATTTCAACTCCTTAGCTTCCATGTTCTTACAGTATTTCCAACTCCCCATCAAATATGACGAAGGGGTGGAGATCCTATTATCCTGTCGCCAAAGCACCATGACACATATAACCGACCACATCCATGAGTGGCGGCGATGTCGCAGCTTATGTAAAATCCAACTTGACGACAGGATCTTCTTGGATTGGTTCCTCAAGACCCTACTCCCATCCATAGCAAAGGACGTTGCATCCGAACGTCCCAAATCCAAAGAAGAGGCCATACTAAAATCCCAGTAGTTTGACCTTATCTATGCCCAGTCTCGATATCTATACACCATCATTCCAGATGCCCCCCGTCCAAACACCTCCTACTGGGATGCACCGAGGGCATCTCATGCCGCAGAAGACATCATAGGCTCGGTCTCCCAATAGCCACAACACCGTCCAACACCACCTGCAGTTACACCACAACCAAGCAAAACTGCTAGTATTACTTTCGAGAACCAAACTTTGGACTATGCCCGAATGATGTCCCAGTCCGGAGCAACAACTTCCTACACACAACCTACGCCACCACAGCAGACTCAGGCCATGGCTTGGCCAAAATAGCAGTATGTGGGGAAAATTCCCACATTTTTGGCACCGCCACCCCCACAAATCTACTATGCACCACCAGTACAACCAGTTCAAGCCCCTGCCCCTGCCCCACCAGCTCCATTGGGACAAGTATTTGGGCAACAAAAACGTCCCAACCAGCCCGTCCCCAACAATCAACAAGGGCAAGATAGAAATAATCAGCCCTAGAACCAAGCCAATAACCAACCACAGGGATGCAGTCAACAACAAAACCCTCCCAACAATACCGTAGCAAACCAACCCACCCAAAACCCCCCACGACAAAATGCGCCAATACACAACGCCCCGTTGCGCACAAACCAACCATGCACACTATGTGATGTTTATGGGCACTACACATTTGAGTGTCCCATCATGGGTCAAGCAAATCAGGCCATTCAGAATGAGGTTCAGTAGGCCGCCAACGCTGCAAATCAATCCCAACCCAACCCAGCACCACAAGGACCTCCTCCTATGGTGCTTCAAAACCCGCTACCAGTTCAAGGGTTGGTGGCAACTGCACCCCCTCCCCAACCCAATCCCAACACTCTGGGGGCACCTCCCATGGCCGAAACAGGTGCTCACCACCTGCTAGCCATGACGACTAAATAGGTAAACATGCAAACCAGACGAAATCAGTACGGTACCACCACTGAACCCGCTGACACATCACTGGCATCAACGTCCAAAATAGTCAACCTACCTCTTCAGTTACCCCCATTCCTGTGCCCCCCCATATGCAGGATTTCCAATAATGCCACGGCTAGAGTTGTATTCAGCTATAGCATTGTGGATGATTTGGCCCAAATGCCAACCGCCATGTCCGCTCTTGAGGTACTTAAAACATGCCCAACATAGCAGAAAGTCTTACTAGGCGCCCTTGGGGTAGTAGACCCCTTCGACTCCAAGTTGATCACATTTGACACAGAGAATGGAGAACCACCCATGCCATCCACCATCGCCTTCCAAATCTCATTGTCTATTCAAAACCTAGTTGTGCACCGGTGCATAGTGGATGAGGGGGCATCCACGTGCATTATGTCCACCCTGGTTTGGCAGAAACTCGGATCACCAATTCTGCAACCATCCTCCACAACTTTGCGGGCTTATGATGGACATCCCACTAAATCCCAAGGAATCCTCCCCCATGTCCCCATCACATTAGCCAGGAAGACAGTGCTGATCGACATAGAGGTTGTTAACTCTCAATTGGACTATAACCTTCTCCTCGAAAGAAGTTATATGTACACCATGAGAGCGGTCGCATCAACTGTCTTCCATCTCATGATGTTCCCACATGAAGGGAAGATTGTGACGGTTGATCAACTCACTTATCATGATCCGCAAGGGTTAATGACACCTGCCAATGTTATCCCTACCATCATGACCATTGAACCATAAGGGGCGGCTACACATGGTAATGCCATCCTTGTAATAAACACTATGGTTGACAACACACCAGCCTTCCCATTGTTGAATGTGGGCCCTGAGTTGTTTGCCGATCCCACCATGATGGCTCCTTTCCCCTCCGTGTCACCACCACCGACACAAAATGAGACTGCGGAGTTGGGCATGGTCTCATCCAGCACCACTTCACCCAAACAACTACCACAGCCGCAGCCCCAACAACAACCACAACATTGTCTGCAGCCGCAACACCAATAGCAGCCACAATGTTAACAACTCTACCTAGCAGAAGGTCAAGGAGACCATGGTAAAGAAGAATTAATAGTCGTTTGAAAAAACTTTGGTTAAAAATTATGGTATAAAAGTATAACAAAGGGCGAGTAAGTGATGATGTATCATATAATCCAATGGCATAGAGCAGAGGAATGGAGATCTATGGTTTGTAATGTGTCCGCTTTATGAATATGCGAGAAAGATAATGACATACGGAGTGTCCGATGAAGATATGAAGATCAACAGTCCCAGATCTAGCTTGATGAAATCTATGGTTGTCACGAACTCCACCTCGTAGACTTGCACGATGGATAAAACAGAGAAGCTCAGCGGAATAGGGTACATGTAGCCTCATCCGACGGTTAGAAAATAAAGGCAAAATATATTGACGGTTGTTGATGGATCCGGAGCAGAGATTTGCACAGTGGTTGGAGACAAAAGGTGGTAGTAGAATGGAAACCACGGTACACGCGGCACATTGTGGTGCATTCCGCAGGTAAAAGCGGTTTGGCAAAAACCGCCGAAAGGGGGCTCCGGAGTGGGGTCCTATATAAATAAAGTTGACTTGTTGAAAAGGTATTTTTTATTTTGCTCTGGATGAA
Organism: Pseudotsuga menziesii; assembly: GCA_001517045.1. Lineage (NCBI taxonomy): Eukaryota > Viridiplantae > Streptophyta > Pinopsida > Pinales > Pinaceae > Pseudotsuga > Pseudotsuga menziesii. The sequence goes on along the minus strand of LPNX011092386.1, from coordinate 273,496 downwards.
TGAGAAGGACCTACGTGCTCACCACCCTCTAACAGTCAATCTCGAATACATGCGGCCACAGTGACAGGTAAGTCTTGAACGCCCGAAATTCATCCACCGTATTACCGTTGTTATTTGAATTATGGACAAAGGAAAATATTTGCAAGGGTTTAGTTGTATTTTGGATGATAGAGAGGAATATCTGGTCAACGGGGATAGAGGATTATGTGACCCTTTCTTATCTGTGGGAAGTGTATCAGTTAGCAAAGAGAGATTATGGCAATACAATTCGCAGGGTAATGATGTTCTAAATGCCTATAAATCGTTTTTATATCATTTTGCTGTTGAACAAACCCTACATTTTCCCAAATTTGCCAAATGGTGTTCAGTCAATTATTCTTCTTCTCAGAGAGTTATTATAGTCAGTCTTTCTCTAGAATACTGTGTAAAATAGATGCAAAGGCCATCCGTGAAAATCTGAATTTGCCCGCCAACTACCCTAATAGTTGTGAGCCTATCAATGAGTCCATTTTATTTGAAGTGTACAAAAATTATGAAACTGAGGTTCGCTGCAAATTCTTGTCCAGCATTTTGAATGAGGGTCAGTCATTAGATGGTATTTTTCTGCCATATCATGTCCACATTTTCAGAAATGAAGTTCAATTAGTCGTGTCCTTGGTCTATCAAGTCTTGGGTCTGGATGATGATTGTCATGTCAATGAAGTCATCTTAGGATTCCTGTTAAAAATGAGTTTGATTGGTTTTGAGTCTCAATCAGTCCATGTCTTCAATTTAGATGAGTGTCTAGCTGAAACGATACATATCCAGTTGAGTCAATTTCCAAAGGTCAGGTTTTTTAAGTTTCAAACTTATTTTCTGAACATGTTACTATGTTCAAATGTCACCGAGTTGCAGTTTTTAAGTACCATCTTCTCTTCTGATTTGCCCAAGCAAATCAACATGTTCGAGTTTACCAATTCTATCATGTCAGAAATATACAAAACGCTGTTTGACGAAGTGTTGCCCCGAGTATTGGAGGATATGAAAAGCATGATGCAATCCTCACCTGAGGATAGGATCGGAGACTGGTTTTTGTACAAGGATTTCACCGTTTTGAGAATATATGGTTTTACTGGAGAGACCTATAGGTTACCTGCCTTTATTACTCTTAGGATTTTTGCATTGGAGTATATGAGGCACCATAGGAATTGCTCTCGGGATGAATTTAAAAAGGGTAAACCTCCTACATTTGACGGTGAGATAAATACTGGACAAGACGCTGAAGCTTGGCTTCTTGGGATAAAGAAGTACTTCTAAGTTCAGGATTATTTGAGAAACATGAATGCAAGGGTTTCCATATTCAATTTGAATGGAAGAGCATCCATTTGGTGGGAACACTTCAAGCAAGTAAAGAGGATCAGTGAAAGGAGACTTAAGTGGAAACAGTTCAAGAAGTGTTTCAAGTAGAAATACCTCTCTGACAGGTACTATGATGACAAGATTAAGGAGTTCCATGAGCTGAGATTGGGACAGCAGACCATGGAAGAGTATGCAAATAAGTTCTTGGAATTGTTGCGGTATGTCAGGTACATAAAAGATGAAAAACTGAAGGTCCAACGTTTTCTAGTGGATTTCCTTAGTCTTACAAAGACAGAATTGAGTTTTATGAACCTAGAACTCTTGAAGAAGCAATAAGGAAGGCTAAGTATTTCTATGAGCAAAGAAAAGGAAAACCTAATTATCATAAGGCATGGAAGGACAAGAAAAATGAGAAGCTTGACGAAATAAAGAAAGGTTTCAAACCTTCTAACTTCAGGAATCAGTAGATGCAGCCATCCCAAGCTGTGAGTAAGCCAGTTGGAGTGATAGGAGAAACGCCTAAAGATCCACAACAGAATAGAGGACCACTCCAATGTTGGAAATGTGGAGGACCCCACATGCGCAGAAGTTGTCCACTCGAGAATGAGAGTGCAAGGCCAGCTTACAACATTCAAGAAGTAGAAACAGTAGGTCAAGTAGCAAGGGCAGTCCCTAGGATTTATGCAGCACTAGAGGACCGCTAGGAAAATCACCAGTCAACTGTGGTTGAAGTTACAGGTAAGATTGTTGACCAATCTATTTCTATTTTGACTGCCACTCGTTCTACTCACAGTTACATTACCCCTAGAGTAGTGGAGATTTGTGCTTTTAAGAAATTAAAGCATACAAAACATTGGTTAGCTTAGCTAGCCACTGGAACTAAGAGAAAGGTTAGTGAAGTGGTAGAGAAATGTCCATTGGTCATGAATGGATTGGTCACTTGTGTAGATCTGAATGTTCTAACACTTGGTTCCTATGATGTTCTCATTGGAATGGATTGGTTAGAAGCTCATAGGTTAAATCTTGACTATTACAATAAGAATTTCGAATACATGGATGAAGGGAACCTAGTAGTGGTAGAAGGTATTCCAAAGGTGATTTCAGTAAGGTAGGTTTCAGCAATGCAGTTGAAGAAGTTCTGTAGGAAAGGTTGCCAGTTGTATGCAGCTCATATTTTGGAGGCAATAGAGAATGAAACTCCTAGGTTGGAGGAATATTAGGTGTTACAGGAATTCAAGGATGTGTTTCCTGATGAGATTCCAGGGCTTCCTCCAAAGAGGGACATTGATTTCACAATTGAACTTGTGCCAGGAGAAGCACCAATGTCTAAGACACCCTATAGAATGAGTACGCCAGATATGCTAGAACTGAAGATGCAACTGCAAGAGTTCTTGGAAAATAAGTATATCAGGCCAAGTGTGTCTCCTTGGGGAGTGTAGTGAGAATTTATCCTCACTATAGGGGTAGGAATGGCTCCCTTGTGCCTATAGGGCACAAGGGTAGGTTCCTACCCTTTGAAAACAGTAAAAAAATGAAATGTAAAATGGTAAAAACAGAGCTGTGAATTGAATCTAAGCTAAACTAAACTAGAATAAGCAAATCTAAGCTACTACAAACTAGATCTAAGAGAAGAAAATAAAAGAGAGGAGATGGAGCATTGTTGAACCCCTCTACACATAGTGGGTTAGGGTTCCACCTCCAAAACCTGCAACATAAACCTAATCTACAATGGAGAAAACCTACAAATGAAAATATGAGTTAGAAGCCAAAATAAGCAAATAAACATAAACAGAAATGAGATTATACCTCACTTAGATGGAATTGGGCCACCATGCCCTCACTCATGGGAGAACCTCTCTCTTGGTTGGAAAGCAATGGCTTGGAGAAATGGAGATGAAGGAGAGGGAGAGTGGGTGGTTTGAGAGTAAGAGGTCTCAAAGCATCCACGGGAAGCATAACAATATGCAAATGAGGAGTGTTTTGAGAGTGACCCCCCACCCTCCTTTTATAGTTTTTCCAAGGGATTTTAAGGTTTTAAGCCCTTGGTGAGGGCTTTAGCCCCTTTTTTGGGCTTTTAGCCCCTTCCGCCCTAACTTTAGCCCTTTTCAGGGTTTTAGACCCTTTTTGAGGGCTTTAGCTCCTGGGAGTCTATTTTGGGCTCTTTTTTGGGGTTTTTAGCCCTTTTCTTCATCCTTGGGCTCTTTTGGAGGTGTGGGGGTCAAATGGAAGGTATTATGGAGTGAAATGAGTATTGTGAGATGGTGTCCTTGGGTGGTGTAGGCCATTGAGAGCTGTGTGGGGGATTTTTGGGTTAACAGATTGCCCCTTGATGTGTGAGGGCAGGAGCTCAACGTATGGCTGATGGACATCATAGGATTTGCTATCGAGAGGTGGTGCTTCTAGGGCTGGGGCATGGTGGCTTTTGGTTTTGTATTAATTTGGTTCCCATCAATGGGTGAGATACAATAAATGTGTGACATGTATATGGACGAAGCAGGAATTCCCATGCTCATGACAATGTCAAAAGAATCATTTGATCTATGCTCTAAAATACAAGATACAAGAGCCGATCATATACAACCAATGTTATAATGCTGGTTACCTCCATGTGAGGCTAAAATATAATACTGATCTGGTACATTGGACCCATGGCATTCTCATGGAATGCTATATCTTCATGACTGACGGTCTGCTGGATCTGGTACATAGATGTGTGGACTCGATGATTGAGAGTCAGAGTCTCTATGGTACAAGTATGCTATATCAATCACAAAGGTATATCGAAGCACTACTGAGGCTTCAGATAACTGTCTCCAACGCAACCCAGAAATCGACATAACCTATTTAGGATGTGCTAGAGCCAGGTGACATCCGAGGTCTTCGACCAAGTATTGTGCGGAACAAACCCTGTACAAATCTCAACGGTTCGATGATGGAGTTGAAGTTGAGCACATGAGAAACAAGCATCCCAAGAGGCACTAAGGACTCCTCTCAAGTGGTCCAAGGAACTCATCAATGATGTTAATGAAACAAAGGTACAGGGACCTTTGGGTATATCCTCTAGAATATGTCTGTTGGCATCGACAGAGGGAGACCTGCCCCTATTCAAGGAAATGATGTTTCCTTGACCAGGAGCGCGAGGGATGATCTAAAGGTGTGAAGCAATCTACGAATTGACTCACTGAATTGGGGGGGAGGGGAGGGAAGGAAAAAACTGAACAAGGGCAAGGGGGGAGTGGGGGACTCAAACTTCCTTTGTTCAGAGTATGATAGCAGGGCGGACCGGGGAGCAAATGAAACTGACTCCAGGGGACGGGATCATAGCTGTAATACCAAGGATGTCATTGCAGATGGGAAATACTTGGAGGAGGTGGACACTTTTGATACTGGTGGGATCCAAGGAAGACACATTGCTCTCGGACAGAGGTCAGGAGAGCATGTGTGTGTGTTGTGGTGGACGGACTTGACTACATGCGATGTAAGTACAAGTCCAGAGGCATTTATATGCCAAATACGTTCAAGAAAATAAATCTTTTTGTGGACAATGGTCCAGAGGTTCGCGTAAGGTGCGGTGAAAGGAAAATATGACTATGTGCTAAAAATAAAAAGTAAAAGCTAAAATTACACTTCTTAACAGGCAGTAGCCCGAGGACACTTCTATGTCAAATACATGGAAGAAAAACATAAGGTTTTGTGGATGATGGTCCAAATGTCCACATAAGGTGTGGTGAAAAAGACAATTATAAATACAAAAAGTAAAATTATAGTACAATCCTTAACGTGTGGCGACTTGATCACTCGCATGCATTGCGACTGGGAAATTTGATACGAGTACCGGTTAGTGGACACTCACATTGTCATGTCGTGGCTCGTGAATCGAGGGGACTTGTGGGAAATGGTCTTGAAATTAACTGTTTAAACATGAGATGATGGTCTCATAACTAGATGAAGGGCAGAATTCTGAAACCAGTGGCATGAATGGCGTCTCAAACAGAGTCTGTATGGTCCTGTTATGTTGATCAAAAGAAATTAGGTCAAATGGGGCCTATAAAAGGGGAGGGTCCACATGGTGAAGTGCCATTGTCACTGTTCATTGTGGAGTTGGAGAGGTGGACCGTAATTATTCATTTGCTAATTTCTCTTGATCCGATCGATGGTTTCACAAGCCGCGACTTGCAGGTAAAATTTCTCACTAAACCTCTTCATTTTGATTACTTTTTTATTGAATTTGACCACCTGGAGGCCCCCCATGAGCTGTTTGGGGTTTCATATGTGCTAGGTTGCTCATTTTGAAGGGAAAGGTGCACCTTGGGTGCACCTATTGCTCCACTATTCGCGCCCTGGGTGCTCCTTTTTCTCGGTTAAGTGCACCCTGGCCTCTTTTGGGTGGTTTTTTGATTATGGGGATGTCTAACATCAGGGTTTTTGCCTTGTGTGGGATGGTGGAGATCAAATGGAGGGAGAGAGACTACAAGCCAGTCAGAGATGCATCATTATGAGATGGGGGTGTCAAAGACACGCTAGCCTGATGTGGGTTACTGAAGTTTACGAGGATTTTGCTTATGCGGAGCTTGGGTTTGCTAATGCAAACTCTGATCAGTTTCTGGGATGTTACTGAGGAGGTGTTCCTCTTCCAGGGCCAGCGTATTGAGATTATGCTGGAGGATGTGTATTTCATTACTAGGCTCCCAATATTGGGAGTATTTGGTGACTTGGCACATGTACTATCTTGGGGGGAGACATTAGAGGACTTATGTGAGCGGCATTGTTACAATATAGCGTATGTATGTGGTTCTTATATCCTGATGTGTGACATCGAGGAGTTGTCCACACAGGCGGTGGGGAATTTGCTACAACGCATCTTGGGTTCCACGGGGAGCCACAAGATTTCTGGTGGTCAACTGCAGTTAGTCGAGCATGCCATTGGTGGCACATATTATGCATGGAGCCAGATGTACTGGCAGGCTGTTTGGCATCGGCTGAACAAGTCAAAGACTAGTGGTGCTGGTTTTTTCTTTAGCTCCTTTCTATGTGCTTTCTTCTTTGAGAAAGTACCTACACTTTGTCCTCATTGGGCTGTGGGGGACAGTGGTCCGCGAGAGCCGAGGATATATAGGTGGTGCCAGATGATGATTCGTGAGGGTGGTGGTAGAGTGGGCCACTTCTTTACAGAGGAGTTGTTGGAGCAGTGGCTCCAACTCCCTGTGTTGATCAAGGAGTACCCGTATGCAGGTATGGACTTTTAGGGAGATCCCGAGATGCCCCGACCTCCTAGTCAGGCTTGGCTACCAGCTGGTATGTATGATTGATTTTTTTATGGTCATATTTGTGCATAGTATAGTTGAGTTGGTTAGTGATTTTCATATTGATGTATGTGGACTGATGGTGTCCTTGTTTCTGTGTGCAGATGTTGGTCCTTTCCCACCACCTAGGCATCATAGGTGGGTTGTTATCGCTCCTCCTACGGCAGCTTCTGTGGTGGCCCCTTCCAGGAACTCTTATAGGTGGCAGCGAGATATGGATGGACTAGTACTATACATGGAGGAGGTAGCTACTGGAGTGTCAGATGTTGGCTGGTAGCACTTGAACACTAACTTTATTGCTACTGTTCACAATCTTCCTCCTGAGCTGATGGGCGTGATGAGGAATATGGTAGTGGCATGTGAGCACTTTCACCGGACAACGAGAGGTGGTGTTCTTGCATTAGATTCATATTCTTCAGAAGATAATGAGTCCAAGTCAGATGATGGGTCTGAATTATACTAGTATCCTTGCGGGGATGATGCTTAGTGCATAGGTGCACTTAGGGGTTTTTGTGTTGCTTAGGTATATCATGTTGAGAAAGCATATGTGGATTCTTATTTTTGTATTGGACATGTTGTGGACATGCGACTTATGGATTTATATATATATATATATATATATATATATATATATATATATATTACGCATGTGGAAGCGCTTTTATGGTTTTATGATGTGAGTCTTTTTTATTATGTTGTGGAATGCAAATGCCTATGTGATGTATTATTACACTGTGTGTGTACTTTTAGACATGATTATGCATTGTGTTATGGTTGTATGTTTTCTATATGCTGTTATGGATAAGCCAATTTAGAATATCGTTAGCCATTTGATCTGCAACATTATTGAGGTTCCTGGGAACATGTGTGAATGTGATGGATTCAAATGTTCTGACCATGTGTTTAGTGCGTAGGTACTTTCTAAAGAGGCAAGGATCACAAACTTGGTAATGGTTGTTCAATTGAGAAACAAGCAGCTGGGAGTCTAAGAAGACATTGAGATGGTGGATTCCTAATTGTAGAGCGGCGGCCAAGAGGCCATTGACACCTTCATATTTCTCCTGGTTGTTGGTTGTGGTGCCCACGCATATTCCATCGATGTGGATCAACTCGTGCGATGGGGAGTAGATTACCCATGTAGCCGAGGCAAGGTTTGGGTACCATCTAATTGCTCCATCTGCGAACCCCGTATACCAATCTGAGGTGTGCTCCATCTGAAGCAATGAGAGAAAATGAAACATAAGACTCAATCAAGAAAAATGTGTAAAAAAAAAAATGGAAAGACTATAATACAATAAAGAACACTGTCATTCAAAGGGGTGATGTTAGGGGGAAAGTCGTTTGGACTTTCCCAGGATCAGTGGTCATTCCTTTGTGTGACATGATGAATCCTTGGAGACGGCCTGTGGGGAAATAGAAAACACACTTGGATGGGTTCAAGCGGATTCTGCACTGGCGACATCACATGAGGACTTGTCGCAAGTCATCTATGTGTTGTGTGTTGTTTTGCGTCCGCACGATGAGGTTGTCGAAACAAACCAACGTGATGTGAGTGAGATTGCGGAAACAATGTTTCATAGCACGCTAGAAGGTGGCTCCAGCATTCTTGAGGCCAAAGGGCATGACTTGATAGGTGAATGTGCCCCATGGGGTTGTGAATGCCATTTTGTAACGGTCTTCTTTCTGGATTTGGATTTGGTTGTAGTTGGAAAAACCATCCATGAAGGAGAAGGCCTCATGTCCGGCGCATGCATCGATGATTTGGTCGATGAACAGTGTGGGGAAGTTATCTTTGGGACATGCCCCATTGAGATCATGGAATTCTATGCAAACGTGAATGGTACCCTATTTTTTATTCATAGGAACAGGATTAGAAACCCATGTTGTGTATGCAATGGGATAAATGAAGCCGGCTATGCGCAGCTTCTCTATCTCAGCTTTCACCATAGCCACTTTGGATGGATGAATGGGCCGTTGATTCTGGAGGATGAGTGCCACATCAAGCCATGTGTCGATGTGGTGTTCCACGATGGATGGATCTAAGCTAGGAATTTTAGCGTATGACCAGGCAAAGATGTCGCAGAATTCTTAGAAGAGAGCGGTGTAGGCATCGACCTCTTCGGGGGAGCAAGATGCCCCCAGCATGATTTCTTCAACGATCTCAGAGTTGGTTGAGATGTCAATTTTAATGGTTGGCAAAATGTTCACCATGTTCCCTTCTTCGAAGGCATCAGGTTGTCACGTCCCCATCCCTTGGAATAGTGAAGAGGACGCGACGAGCAGACCAATCACAACAACAAGGGGCAAATAGCCCATGAACATCAATCAATGCTGAGAATTAAGAGCTTAAACAGACATAACAGAGATGCATAAATCTTTGTTCATACAGCAGAAGCAAACATACATGAACATTCCAGCATTGAAAAATAATTCATTAAACATCAATGTATAATTGCAGAGATGAAATATAGACAACAGGCTTATCTTTTGGTGACGAATCCACCCGCAACCAGCTACGTCGCTGCAACGTTCCACCCAAGCGTAGGCCAACTTGCTCATCAATCTCTCAGCAACGCTGCCACCCCCTAGCTGGGCATGATTCCTTCAGGATAAGGGTCAATTGCAGGCTTACACATAGCCAAGGGGACACAGTCAGCCAACCCAAACACTGCTGGGTTTAACAGGCCATCAACAGCAGCCAAGCCAGCACATCCCAAGAGGACAACCACTGCATACCAGCAGCCAAACAATCCTTCATAGCCCTGTGAAGAAACAAAGGCAACCAGGGATAATCCCAAACAGGAGAAGAGAACAGCTCAAGTCCACAGGGAAACACGGAGTTGGTTTTGGCCCTAACGTGGCCGAAACAACTCAGCAACAACAACCCAATTTCACTATGGAAACAATGGTAACATTCCACAGCCCACAGTGGATAAGAAACAGCACTCCAGCATAGCTATGGGAGACTCAAACGCAGCTCACAGCAGAAAAACGACTCACCACAAAAACCCAGTGGCCCAAACGCAGTTGGACACCGCTCTGCGTGCAATTACCAGCCTGCGCGTGAGGAGAAAACGGCCTCCTCTATGCACGCGAATCCACAAGCCAATGGGAGGATGAAACAGACTATCAACCTCTGAGTGAGGATGAACAGACCAGCCGTGGGAGAGACCTGTGCGTGAAGGTGAGCAACAGACCAAAATCGTGGTGAGAGATGAACAGGCCATGGAGAGAATGCACGATGGGCACAATGAACAGGCCGTGCGGAGAACAGAACAGGCAGGGAAAGCATGGGTCGTGGGTGGAGTGTGGATGTGGGAAAAGGACTGACAGTCCTGCCACCCCACTCCCAAAGGCAATAACTGCCCATCCACCAGCAGCCATAACTGCCCAACCACCCAACAGAACATTAAAGAGGTTGAAAGAGGGTGGGTAAGACAAGGTGGCAAAACAACAAGAAAATAAAACATGGGTTTTTCCCATAAACCAAGGTTTGACATCCCCCACCCCTTATCCTTTGGAATCCATGCCCTTTTCATTCAACGTTGCACTGCCGTAGCTGGTTGTGGTTTTAGTTTTATTTGATGTGCGATTTTACATGATGCCACATTAAAATGTGCCGGATAGCACTACATTCCATCGGCAATTATCCCCATTGCCGAAACATACAAAACAAAATCGATGGTGGGGCTTTTGCCTTGAGCTCCTCACCACGATTAATTACAATATATGCATCATGCAAACGGGGTCGAAACCGGGGACATGACACAGGTGCTGGGATTGGGTTCATGAACCAGTCAACCTTACCATGGATGAAATCTTTGGTCTCCACGAAAAACTGGTCAGACTGCGACACAAGCTCTTCCGAGAGGAAGAAGGAGCAATGGTGCATGTCATGCCATGGGTATTCTAGGGCGGTCAAAGCTTCAAGGATCTTCTCATCACTGTTGAAGCAATGAAGTGACATGTCCGATGGACCATCGTTGGAGATGGGGATGAGCTAGTCAGGTGAACTAAACATCATGTAAATGGACATGGTGTCAGACGAAGGAGGTGGTGGGTGAACTTCTTTGATCAAGGTGATCTCAGACTCAAGGGAATGGTGATGGAGGTTAGCAAGAGCCATTCAAAATTTGGGTAGGTCTTGGAAATGGTGGGAGTAATGTCCATACAGGTCGCAAAGGGTGCAAGCATGGTTTGTCCTTAATGCCTTGTTCTTGACTAGTAGCGCGGTTGGGAGTTCAACCACGAGGATGTTTTCATTCGTATCCATGACATCCAAATGCACATGGATCACTGGTATTTCCGAGAAATCCTAAGTTGGATGACCCTATTGTTCACAGATGGCCCAAGGTGGGACTTGTCGTGGTTCTCTAGTGGAATTGGTGTTCTTTCCCCTGACCCTTTTCGGTTGGGGTGGTGCAGATGAGGGTGCAGCGGTTGGCTTATGTGGACTGGGTGGTGGGTGAGACTCAACCACAATAGGTTGCACCAAAGTTAACACAACTTGAGGCATTGGTGGTTGAGCTGGTGGATCTAGATACAACACCAGGATCCCCAACGTAAAGTTGGGTAGGCTTAAAGTGGCCATGACCGGCTTTCTCATGACACCAGGTGGGGGAAAGAGGAAGGGAATTGTATGGACTAGAGATGAGCCCACATAACTACTAGCTGGTTGCATGTGGGGGTGAGGTTGTGGTTGTGGCTGTGCATAATGCTGCTGCTGTGGGTGATGTTGCGGCTGTGGATGTTGTTGTGGTTGTGGTTAGGGCTGCGGCTGAGGTTGCTATTTGGGTGTAGCGGTGCTTGATGAGACCATACACAAGTCTGAAGTTTGATTTTGTGTCAGTGGTGGTGACACCAATGGAAAAGGAGCCGTCATGCTGGGATCGATAAACAACCCAGGGCCCACATTCAACAGTGGGGAGGCTGGTGTACTTTCAACCACAGTGTTGGTTGCAGGGATGACGTTAGCATGTGCGGTTGCCCCTTGCGGCTCAGTGGTGGTGATGCTAGGGATAACATTGGTAGGCATTGTTAACCCTTGCGGATCATGGTAGGTGAGTTAGTCAACCATCACAATCTTCCCTTCATGGGGGAACATCATGAGGTGGAAGACAGTTGACGCTACAGATCGCATGGCATACATGTAACTCCTCCCTAGGAGGAGGTTTTAATCCAGTTGAGCATTGACGACCTCGATGTCAATCATGACTGTCTTCTCAGCTAACTTGATGGGGACATGGGGGAGGATTCCTTGGGCTTTAGTGGGGTGTCCATCATAAGCTCACAGAGTCATGGAGGATGGTTGCAGAATCAGTGATCCAAGCTTTTGCCAAACCAAGGTAGACATGACACACATGGATGCCCCCTCATCCACTATGCATCGGTGCACAACCAAGTTTCGGATGGATACCAGGATTTGGAAGGCGATAGTGGAGGGCATGCGTGGCTCTCTGTTCTCTATATCAAATGTGATTAGCTTGGAATCGGAGGGGTCTACTGCCCCTAGAGCGGCTAGTAAGGCTTTCCACTGCATTGGGCATGTTTTAAGTACCTCAAGAGCAGACATGGTGGTTGACATTTGGGCCAAATCATCCATAATGCTATAGCTGACTGAAACTCTAGCTGTGGTGTTATTGGCAATTCTGCGTATGGGGGGGCACAGGAATAAGGGTAACTGGAGAGGCAGGTTGGTTGTCTTAGACGTGGATGTTGCTGATGAGTCAATAGGTTCGGTAGTGGTACTATACTAATTTCATCTAGCCTATAAGTTAACCTCTTCAGTGGTCATGGTCATCAGGTAGTGAACACCTGTCTCGTCCATTAGTGGTTCCCTCAAAGCGTTGGGATTGGCCTGGGGAGGGGGAGCGGTGCCCTCAGAGCATTGGGATTGGCCTGGGGAGGGGGTGGCCACCAGTCCTTGGACTGGTAGTGGGTTTTGAAGCACCATGGGAGGAGGTCCTTGTGGTGCCTAGTTGTGTTGGGCTTGGGTGGGGGCATTGGCGGCCTATTGGGCCTCATTTTAAATGGCCTGCTTAGAACGAGCCATGAGGGGACACTAAAATGTGTAATTTCCATAAACATCACAGAGTGTACAAGGTTGATTTGTGCACAATGGTGCATTGCATCTTGGTGGATTTTTTCGTGGGGGGTTCTGGGCTGGCCGGTTAGCCGCGACATTATTGGGAGGGTTTGGTTCCTGACTGCCTCTTTGCGGTTTGTTATTGCCTTGGTTGTGGGGCCGGTTGTTTCTAGCTTTCCCTTGTTGATTATTGGGGGTAGGATGGTTGGGATGGTTTTGTTGTGTGAAAACTTGTCCCAATGGAGTGGGTGGAGCGGGGGCAGGCGCTTGAACTTGTTGCATTGGTGGTGCATAGTATATTTGTGGGGGTGGTGGTGCCACAAATGTGGGAATTTGCCCCACATATTGTTATCTTGGCCAAGCCATCGCCTGAGCCTGCTGTGGTGGTGTAGGTTGAGCATAAGAGGTTGTTGCTCCAGACTGAGACATCATTCTAGCATAGTCCGAAGCTTGGTTTTGGTAAGCAACATTAGCAGTGTTGCTTGGTTGCGGTGCAATGGTAGGTTGTGTCGGTTGAGGCTATGATTGTTGGAAGACTAACTCTATGATGTCGGCCGCTGCGTGGGATGTCCCCGCTGCGTCGCAGTAAGAGGTACTTGGACGGGGAGCATCTGGAATGACAGTGTACAAGTATCCAGACTGGGCGTAAATGAGGTCAAATTGTTGGGCCTTTAGTATGGCCTCTTCTTCATATTAAGGATGTTCGGATGTGACGTCCTTTGCGATGGGTGGGAGCAAAGTCTTGAGGAACCAATCCAAGAAGATCCTGTCATCAAGTTGGATCTTACACAAGCTACGGTGGCGCCGCCACTCATGGATATGATCGGTGATGTGGGTGGCAGTGTTTTGGCAATAGGATAGCAGGATCTCCACCCCCTCATCATATCTGACAGGGAGTTGGAAATACTGTAGGAACATGAAGGCTAGGGAGTTGAATTCGGGGTACTTGGATTGTGGTAGCTCAATGTACCACATGGCCGTGGCACTGTGAGGGTGCGTTGGAACAGCCTCAGCCTGATGGAGTCTTCTACGATGCTATTGGATGAGCACCATAGATGGAATGTCATTATATGATTTTGGGGACATTCCCCGGCTTTGCCTTTGAATTTTGGGATGTTCGATGGAAGCTTAGTTGGCATGGGTGGCCAAAAATCTTGGTGAAGGATGGGGTCATTTGTTAATCTAGCCAAGTCAGGCAATTTCAATCGAGCCATGAAGGGCAGATTTGACCCCAAGTTGATGTGGGATGGGGCCGCAATGGGGGTGGGGTTTGCAGGTGCATAATGCATCTGCATGACTGGGGGTGCTTGTGGTGGCACTATGGTGAATGGGCCAATGCCCCCAAGTGTTGTGGGTGGGATGGTATGGGTAGTGGGGGAATTTCTTCCCTGTATGGTGATAGGGGAAATGTGGGTGGTTGGTGGACTGCCCCCTATGTGGCAGGGGGGACAATGTGTGTGGAGGGGCCATTGCCCCGGTGTGTTACCACTGGGCCAGCTTGGCTGGTCATTATTGGTGGTGGCAATTGGCTAATGATAGTCTATATGATTGTGCTTAGACCGCTTGCCATATTGTGGGTGACGGGTTGTGATGTGGACATGGGTCCACTTGCTAAGGTTAAACCAGAAAATGGATCCGGTTTTGCACTAGCCATGGGGCTAGATGGTGCGGTGTGTAGGTCTGGTTCAGACTGATATGGGTCTAAATCAGAATCAAAGGCTGTGTGGCCCTCTAATGGTGTGGGAGATCGCTAAGAATAGCTACGATGGTGCCGACTGAGTGTTCCAAATGGTGGTGGTTCGCCTCTTAGGTGTGAGGAAGATCATGGAGGATCAATTGTGTTTGCTTTGGTGTATGAAACTGGTGGGTATGAAATTTGGACCCCAGTTTCAATGGCTTCCTACTGGCTAAAGGTGGTCTCTCAGCCACCAAGACTACCAGAAGACAACGCTTGGCTTGCTTCTACTCAATTGGAAGGGGTCATTGCCTGTTTCGCTTGGAAATTCCTCTCAGTGGCCAGCTACTTTGGGGTTCCTTAGTACTCCTCACAATGAGTTTCTAGGCAAAGCCCAAGTACTTACCATAGTTAAAGCAGTTAGGGACTTATGTCCTCAAAGACTACAGAGTTGATTGAACTTAGTGTAAATTTGGTAAATTTTAAGGCTTACTCAACGCCATGAATTGAGTTGGGTTAATTAGTTGGTATGGTGTGTTGGTTTTCTTGCTTGTTCTAGTATTTGGTTTGCAATATGGTTTATGAATTCATGGTAGAGTTCACATCATGGTTTGGTATGCAAATATAAACAGAAATTTGTAAACAAATATGGTGATTAACCCTGAATTGTTGGCCTAACTAAGTGTCTACCTCTCAGTGGTATTCTTCTTCAACCAAGAGAAGGTGCTGGGCTCTCAACACAATGGGACTAAGCCCATCCATAGATCCTCAGGTCACCTCCCAAGTGCTAGGTTGTTCAAGCAGGGAGGATGCTTAGCACCATGAGAAGCCCTCCTTCTCTACCCCCCATACCTTCCAGGTCACCTGGTTTTAGTGGTTTGGGAAAAATGCCATGGAGTGCCTAGATCTATATGAGATTTTCCCTTCGTCATATCCCATAATACCCTGGAGGATGATGACTGGGTAAAGGAGGAAGGGGGAAGCAAGATGGTTAATTTTAAGTTACTTTTAGTTAGGCTAATTCATTTTATTAAACCTTAGTGATTGGTTTAGCATATACACATTTGTTCATTGGTTTATTTGTAGAAAATGAAAACTGGAATTAAAAGAGACCTACAATGGAGGACAGAGGCGGCTGGGCCACACTAACAGTCCTTTGAAAATAGAAATTGCTGCTAATTAAACTCAAAAACAACTTATGTGTGACAGGCCGCACATTTTTGACCAAATCCTGCGAGGGGGCCGCGAGATTTTTCCAAAAATGAGTGAGGGGGACACAAAAAATGCCAAAACAACCGCAACTTTAGCTCCTAGGCTGAATTCATTCCTGTTTGAGGATTAAGTGCGCCCTGGGTGCACCTGTCTGGGGATTAAGTGCGCCTTGTCTCACCTTTTCCCCCGATAAGAGTGACCTGCTCCAGAAAGGCATGTTTTTGGTGATGCAGGGTCAGATCTGGCCGACAGTAACTGGTACTGGGTTAGTCTGACTTGGCTCAGCCTAGCAGAGGCTTCAACACTGAAAAAAAACAAGAAATAAAGTAGATTTAAACAGATCTAACAGAACATTTTTGAAAACTAGGGTAAAAACTGAAAAACTTGAAAACTTAAATTTTTTTGCCTAGGGATCCTGTGGGATCGACCTGGGGGAGTCACCAAAGCTGTAGTGAGAATTTCTCCTCACTACAGGGGCAGGAATGGCTCCCTTATGCCTATAGGGCACAAGGGTAGGATCCTAAAAAGAAATGTAAAATGGTAAAAACAAAGCTGCGAATTGAATCTAAGCTAAACTAAACTACAATAAGCAAATATAAGCTACTACAAACTAGATCTAAGAGCAAAAAATAAAAGAGAGGAGATGGAGCATTGTTGAACCCTTCTGCACATAGTGGGTTAGGGTTCCGCCTCCAAAACCTGCAACATAAACCTAATCTACAATGGAGAAAACCTGCAAATAATTGTTAACGAAAAACCTGCAAATGAAAAAATGAGTTAGAAGACAAAATAAGCAAATAAACATAGACAGAAATGAGATTATACCTCACTTAGGTGGAATTGGGCCACCATGCCCTCTCTCATGGGAGCACCTCTCTCTTGGCTGGGAAGCAATGGCTTGGAGAAATGGAGGAGAGGGAGAGTGGGTGGTTTGAGAGCAAGAGGTCTCAAAGCATCCACGAGCAACATAACAATATGCAAATGAGGAGTGTTTTGAGAGTGACCCCCAACCCTCCTTTTATAGTTTTTCCAAGGGATTTTAGGGTTTTAAGCCCTTGGTGAGGGATTTAGCCCCTTTTTTGGGCTTTTAGCCCCTTTCACCCTAACTTTAGCCCTTTTTAGGGTTTTAGCCCCTTTTTGAGGGCTTTATCTCCTGGGGGTCTATTTTGGGCTCTTTTTTGGGGGTTTTATCCCTTTTCTTCATCCTTGGGCTCTTTTGGAGGTGTGGGGGTCAAATGGAAGGTCTTATGGAGTGAAATGAGTGTTGTTAGATGGTGTCCTTGGGTGGTGTAGGACATTGAGAGCTGTGTGGGGGATTTTTGGGTTAACAGGGAGCACCAGTTCTGTTTGTAAAGAAGAAAGATGGTACACTCAGGTTGTGTATTGATTACAGACAATTGAACAAGGTTACTGTGAAGAATAAATATCCTTTGCCAAGGAATGATGACCTCTTTGATCAAATGAGAGGAGAAAAGGTATTTTCCAAGATTGACTTGAGGTCTGGTTACCATCATGTGAGAATCAAGGATGAAGACATTCATAAGAGAACCTTCAGAACAAGGTATGGACATTATGAGTTTGTAGTGGTACCATTTGGTCTCACAAATGCACCCGCTACATTTATGTGCCTTATGAATAGTGTCTTCAACAAGTATTTGGACAAGTTTGTTCTTATTTTCCTTGATGACATTCTTATTTATTCTAAGAATGAGGAAGAGCATGAAGAGCATTTGAGATTGACATTGCAATTTCTTAGGGAGCATCAGTTGTATGCAAATATGAGCAAGTGTGATTTCTATCGAGATAGAATTCAGTATTTGGGTCACATTATCTCAGAAGAGGGTATATCTATGGACCCTAAAAATATTGAAGCCATTATGAATTGGATTGCTCCAAGAAATGTGACAGATGTAAGATCTTTTATGGGACTTGCAGGATATTGTCGGAGATTTATTGAAGGATTCTCCAAAGTTACACATGCCATCACTTCATTGAAAAAGAAGGGGATAAAGTTTGAATGGACATTAAGGTGTGAATAAAGCTTCCAGCAGTTGAAGAATGTTCTCACCAATGCACCAGTATTGAAATTTGCGGACCCAGAGAAAGATTTTGTGGTGTGTACCGATGCATGCAGACAAGGGTTGGGAGGAGTCCTCATGCAAGACAACCACGTGATATGTTACGAGTCAAGAAAGCTGAAGGACCATGAGAAGAACTATACCACTCATGATCTAGAGCTTGCATCCATAGTACATGCTCTCAAGATGTGGAGGCATTACTTGATGGGCAAAATATTTGAGCTAAGGACAGACCATTGTGGTCTGAAGTATCTATTTGATCAGCCTACTATGAATGCTAGGCAAGCGAGATGGCTGGAGTTTTTATGTGAGTTTGATTTTGAAATCAAGCACATAAAGGGAAAAGAGAATAAACTAGCTGATGCACTCAGCAAGAAGGTGCAAGAAATGCATGTGGCATCTCTTAGTATTTGCCAATCAGATTTGAGGCAGCAGATTGTTAACCGTACTGCTGGAGATGAATTGTATGAGCTGGTAAAAGACAAATTGCAATAGAAAAGTCTTGAGAAGAGATATGAGGGATATAAATTGGAAGAAGAGGGACTTCTTACTTATAAAGGCAGAATTTATATTCCAAATGTAGCTGAGTTGACAAGAGTTGTTATGGATGAAATCCATCAAGATCCATATTCTGGTCACCCAGGATACTAGAAGACAATTGCTATTGCCAGAAAACAGTACTTTTGGCCACGAATGAAAAAGGAAATGGATGAATACATTTCAAGGTGCATGAAATGTCAGTAGGTAAATGTTGAGCATCAACACCCAACATGTTTATTGCATCCTTTTCCAGTTCCAGAATGGAAATGGGAAGTTATTTCTATGGATTTTATTACAGGATTGCCAATGACTTGGAGACAACATGATTCCACCATGGTTGTGGTGGACAAGTTGACAAAGGCAGCACATTTTATACCAGCTAAGTCTACACATAAGACTAATGACATTGCAAAGATATTCATGAAAGATATTTTCAAATTGCATGGATTGCCTAAGGCAATAGTCTCTGATAGAGATGTCAAGTTCACTTCCAATTTTTGTAAGGGGTTGTTTGCAAATTTGGTTATGAAGCTAAACTTTAGCACTGCATACCATCCTCAGGAAGATGGGTAGACAGAGAGAGTTAATCGGGTGCTTGAAGATATGATTCGCATGTACATGATGGACAAACCAACCAAGTGGGAAGATTACTTACACTTGGTAGATTTTGCTTATAAAAATGGACAGCAGGCATCCTTGGGGATGAGTCCATATGAAGATTTATATGGAAGAAGGTGTAGGACACCAGTGACTTGGGATAATCCGGTGAACATGGTTGTGCTTGGTCCATAATTGATCAAGGAAATGGAGCAGGAGGTTGTAAAGATCAGGTAGAATCTGAAAGCAGCACAGGACAGATAGAAAAGATATGCAGATAAGCATAGGGTGAATAGAGTGTTCAGTGTTGGGGATCATGTTTACCTCAGAGTGAGAGCCAAGAAGAGTTCCTTGAAGCTTGGAAGTTGTGCCAAGCTGTCACCAAGATATTGTGGTTCGTTTGAAGTGCTTGAAAGAATAGGGCCAGTTGCATATAGACTTGCATTGCTTGCTAGCACTAGAGCTCATAATGTTTTTGATGTTTCTTTGCTTAAGAAATATGTACATGATCCTAACCATGTGATAAATTGGGATGTGATTCAGGTGGAACCCGAGGGAGAGTTCCAAATCGAGCCAATGTGCATCCTTGAAAGGAAGGTCACAATGCTCCAGAACCAAGCCATAGGGTAGGTAAAGGTGCAATGGAAGCACTACGGGCTTGAAGAGGCTATGTGGGAGCTGGAGGATTCCATGAGATTGGCACATCCATTTTTGTTCAATTCTGGGGAACACTGAGGCGATACCAGTGTAGAATTTTGTTCAATTTTGTAAAGCACTGAGGACAGTGCTATTGAAGGGGGAGGGGAATGTAACACCCCGGTTTTGACCCCGTTTGCATTAAATGTATATGATGTATATATTGTAATTAATCATGGTGTGGAGCTAAGGGAAAAATCCCCACCATAGATTTGGTTGTTCTATGTTTCGGCAATTGAAATCATTGTCGATGGTATATTGTGATATCCGACACATTTTAATTCTGGCATCATGTAATTACGCATTTTAATTAAAATGAACCCCAACTAGCTATGTCAATGCAGCCATAATGAAAAGGGCATGATTTTTCCTGAGGATAAGGAGGGGGAATTATTAAAATTTGGGCCAATGGGGGAAAATCCAAGTGTCAGCTGTTAAACCCATTTAGTTGTCACCCACCTTTTTGTCTTACTCACCTTTCACTGTCTCACTCTATCAATTTCCACATTAAAAACCTCTATTGTTAGTTGGGTAGTTATTGTTGGGAAGTGGTATGTGGAAGGATTGTTAGTCCTTGCCCACACGCACACTCCACCAGTAGACTCTTTCACCCTCACGTGGATTCAATTATTTAATTTGAGAATTCTTGCCCATATTCACGTATAGACATTCGTTCTTCTCCTCATGCATAGGCTTGGCATTTTACTCATGCAACTGAGAGACCGATTGTCGTTGGTTGCCCCACGATTTTGGTTTGTTGTGGGTTAATTTAATATTTTGGTTGCTATGGATTCTTATTGAGTCGTTTTCACCACGATAGGGCCAAGAATGAATCAAGAATTGAATTTCCCAGTAAGGGTTGTTTATTACCTAAATTGTCACCTCGGTTGTTCTGTGGTGTTTGTTTTTTTTCCCCAGAGCTGTGAATTGCTTGTTTTGTTGTGTGTATGTAGTGGTTGGTCTTTGGACTGTGTTGGAGTGGGAATGAAGGCTTGGTATGCTTGATAAACATGGTGTATTTGGGAGCCACATAGATGGATCTAGAGGGCTGGCTTTCTTCTCCACAACCCCTGAATAGCACTGGAGGGGAACTCAAGGCCTGAGGGACTGTGTAGTAGAGAAGGGACTGATTCCTTGTGTTGGGTGTGTGTGGGTGTCCTAGAAGTTGGGCTAGTTCTAGTGTAGGTGTCCTTAGCTCTTCAATGATCCCACCAGCTTAGCATTTAGCTTTTCCCAGCTCCCTGATGGCCTGATAAACCCAACTGTGTTGGCTTGGCTGATTTGTGTATCTTTGGCTATGTGTGAGACTACTTAGTTCCTTATTCCTTGGGGAATCATGCCTAACTTGGGGGTGGAAGTGTCGCTGAGAGATTAAGGAGCACACTGGCCTATGTTTGGGTGGAACATTGCAGTGACGTAGCTAGTTGTGGGACAAGTTCTTCATAAGATAAGTATTCTTGTGTTCAATCTCTACAAATTGTATTTTGTTGTTTAATGAAAATGATGAACATGATAGATTCTTGAATGTGTGGTTTTCTTCCACTATATGGTAACAATGTATGCATGTTTTAATTCAAATAATTTCAGTATTTAGGTGTGTATGTTTATGGGGTTAGTTTCCTGGATAGATAAAGGTATGGTAGCGTCCTCTTTGCCGATTGGAGGGTTGGGGACATTACACCGTGAGCCATTCTGACATGGTGAGAGGATTGCTTCCTTCCATGGTTAGATGTAAGGGCTGAACCATTCTATCATGATGAGAGGATTGGTTCCTCGCATGTTAGATATGAGTGCTGAGCCATTCTGATGTGACTGTGGGATTGGTTCCTACATGATCAGATATAAGTGCTGAATGCCATTCTTGGAATGGAGGCACCTAGTTAGTTACCAGGAATACTCATTCTGGGACTGAGGGCCATTCTGATGTGATTGTAGGATTGGTTCCTACATGATCAAATATAAGTGCAGAGCCCTTTTGACATGTACATAGGATTGGTTCCTCGCATGGTCAAATGTAAGTGCAGAGCCCTTTTGACATGTACAAAGGATTGGTTCCTTGCATGGTCAAATGTAAGTGCAGAGCCCTTTTGACATGTACATAGGATTGGTTCCTCGCATGTTTAAATGTGTGTGCTAGGCCTTTCTAACATTGGTTGTCAGATGTGAGTGCTGGGCCTTTCTGATAGGGTTGTGGGATGTGTTCCCACATGGTCAGATGTGAGTGCTGGGCATGCCTTTCTGATGTGATTATAGGTTTGGTTCCTACATGATCAGATGTAAGTGTTGGGTAGGCCATTCTGACTTAGGGTCAGATATAAGTGCTGGAAAATACCTACATGGAGGCTAGGTCTACAACCAGCATGAAAAAGGGCTGGCTCTGTATAACTTCCTGTGACGAGAAGAATCATGAGATAGCACCCGTGTTGATGATCCAGCAGTGATGATCTAGATCGAGTGATGATCCAGATCCAGTGATGATGATCCAAATCCAGTGATGATCCAGATCCAGTGATGATGATCTAGATCCAGTGATGATCTAGATCCAGTGATGATGATCCAGATTGAGTGATGATCCAGATCCAGATGAAGATGACTTGAAGATGAAGATGATGAGAACTTGACGATGATTCAAATGATACAGAGAAGAAGACTTGTGCTGATAAATTGTGTCGAGAGAATACCTTCCTAGTTTAGAGGGAGTGTTGATGTATTTATAACTTCAGAATGTATTCACTTGTATATTTCATATATTGTACCCCGATGTTTATTTCGGGAAGTTTCTGTAATGTATTTGAGTCATGTCATGCCCCGATGTTCCTATCAGGAGTTTCTATAATGTAAACAAGTCATGTCAAGTCATTGTGGGTAACCCTCCTATTAATCAAGGGTTAAATTCCCCACAGTTGTGGGGCCCTAGGGTTATTAGAATATCCTAGAGAAGTCGGCCCTAGGTGAGTTATTGTAAGTCGGGGCAAAAGTCCCCACCGTTGTGTTAAGGATAAACCCTCCTTGTTGGTCGGAGGGGAAAAGTCCCCACAAGTTGTGGGGCACTAGGGTAACTAGACTCTCCTAGAGATGTTGGCTCAAGTAAGTAATTTTTAAGTGAGTCAGACATGTTGGAGTGGACATTAAGTGAACGAAAAAATATAAATAGAGAGTAAGCCTCTCTATTTATCACACACACACTCACTCATTGGGGCGCATGAGTGAGAGAGAAGTTGCTGGGACAAGAGAGAGACTATTGCTGTCGGGAGATCATCTTTATGTTTTTCGGGTTTTAGTTTTGGTGCTGATTCTATCTCT
Organism: Pseudotsuga menziesii; assembly: GCA_001517045.1. Taxonomy (NCBI): domain Eukaryota; kingdom Viridiplantae; phylum Streptophyta; class Pinopsida; order Pinales; family Pinaceae; genus Pseudotsuga; species Pseudotsuga menziesii. The sequence continues at coordinate 250,669 of LPNX011092386.1, read as the reverse complement.
AAGGAAGTTGCAGGGTTTTCTCCTTTATGGTTTCCTTGAGGAAAATTCTTTGTGTCTCTTTTCTCTTATGTTTGTTGCTGTGCATATTATTCTCCTAGTTAAAGATCCTAAGATCATATTGCTAGCTTGAATGATAAAAATCTAGCAGTGCTCACGTAGATCATTATATTTATAGGTCAGTTCCTATAACCAACAAGTTGTTTCTTGTGGATCAAGTTGGTGCCTGGAATAAGTTGATTCTCAGTTTTTGTCCGTAACTGTTCATATTACTGTTTCAGTAATTTGCTGGCATAAAGATAAATAAGATAATACAATGGAACTTGGTAATTTGTAGAAGAGACAAACAACCCAAGGATCCCATTCCACCCAACCTTCCTGAAGATAGCTCAAATGCTTGTCTTAGGACCCCCAAGCTTGTCCACTGATCCACTAGGATGAATGCACTATGTGAAGGAATGGGATTAAATACCCATGCAACTCAACATAAGTATTTATCTGCAGTAATTCTCTCCTCAACAGTAAAGAACTTAGATATCAAGCTACACTAGTTCTGAAAAGCAGTCTTAACCCTCAAACCACATCCAACTTTCCCCTCACTAAATATCTTGTGCACCTTCCTCAACTTCAGAAATTTCACAAGGTAAAGAATGAACAACCTCCTTTTGAATTCGATGGATAGATATACACATGCCTAGGTATTTTTGGTCAGTTTTTCAAGTAATGAGACACCTACTCTGTTCCACTTTCTTGGGGAACATGACCATAAAATTAGGGAAGTTCCCCCCTGCAACAATTAGAAGTGATTGAGGATGCTGCCATGTGTCATTTTTCTCTCACCTTAGATTATTCCTCCTAGTGGGTCAATGGACACTCATTCAAAAACCTCCTTAGGCTATTTGTCTCATCTTTTATTTATTAATTAATAAAATATTCAACATAATTAATTACAGTCATCCTTGACCCCATCTGGTCAATAGTCATAAAATTTACAATAAAAGTAAAATATAATGTTTTCTTAAACATAAAATGTTATTGAAATTGGGGTACATTAAGTACATCCCCCCTTAAGTCCAACATCATCCTTGATGTTGCTTTATTCATCATCCTCAGAGATTCCCTGGAATAGAATTGGATATGTTTCCCGCATATAACTCTCCAATTCCCAGGTTTCTTATTTTGGACTAAGGTGCTTCTATTGCACCTTCACCCGTCCAATGGTGCGATTTCAAAGTAGGATTTCTCTCTTGTCGAGGATACAGTCTGGTTCCACCATAAAATATCCTTTGGGATCCACCTGTACATCATTTCAATTTATCACATGAGTAGCATCATGCACATATATTTTTAAAACAGAAATATGAAAAACATTATGAACTTTAAGATTTGGTGGTAAGTCCAATTGGTATGCCATCGGTCCAAATATGGACAATATTTTGATAGTCCCACAATACCTGGGTGCTAGCTTAGCATAGCTCCCTAATTTTAAAGAACTCTTTTTAGGTTTTACCTTAATGAAAACATGTTCTCCCCCCTAGAACTCTTTCTAAGTTCATTTAATATCCGCTTGACTCTTCTGTCTGTCTTGTGCAACCTTTAAATTACGTTGTACCTTCTTCACGGTTAATTCCATTTCCTTTAATAACTCAGGTCCTAGTATGAACCTGTCAACATGGTTACTCCATGAGATGGGAGTATTGCATTTTCTGCCATACATAATTTCAAATGGGCTGAATTTTGATGAAGCCTAGTAATGGTTGTTGTATGCAAACTCAACCAAGTGTAAGTAGTCCTCCCATTTACTTGGTTGTTCTCTAACGTACATCCTTAACATATCTTCCAAGATCTGATTTACCCTTTCTTTCTGCCCATCCATTTGCGGATGAAAAAATGTACTGAAATTTAAATTAGTATTTAAGCCTTGAAATAAATATTTCCAGAAGTTTCACGTGAATTTAGAGTCCCTGTCAAAAATTATAACTTTTGGTATTCCATGTAAATGAAAAATTTGTTTCATAAATATTTCAGCAATATTAGTAGCCTTATGAGTGGTTTTTACTGGTATAAAATGGGTTGCCTTGCTGAGTTTGTCAATAAATACCATTATCGAATCATTCTGGTTTTGATTTTTAGGCAAACCTATAATGAAATCAATGTTGATTATTTCCCATTTCCAGGTAGGAATTGGTAACGGCTGTAATAAACCAGCTGGATGTTGATTTTTAGTATTAACCTATTGACATTCAAAACATCTAGCAATATATTCTTCCAACCCATTCTTCATATTCAGCCAAAATTAATGTTTCTGTAACATAGTTATTGTCTTTTGATAGCTAGGGTGTACCGAATAAGGAGTCTTATGTATTTCATTCAAAATTAGCAATTTAACTTTAGGTATGTTAGGTACATACAATCTATTTTTATAAATTATTAACCCCTTTTCATTTAGACTATATCCTATACTTAAACTTTTAGTTACATTTTCTGCCACTTTAGCTTGCAATTTTCGGTAATTTTCATCCAATTTTACTCCTTCTTCGAGCTGATATTCTAAATCTATTTTGTAAGTACTAATTGCTGCCATAAAATTTAATCTTACATTTATGCTCAAAGCATCACCTACTTTATTTTCTTTCCCCTTGATATGTTGGATATCAAAATCATATTCGCTAAGGAAAGCTAGCCACCTAGCTTGCCTTACGTTTAAATTTGGTTGATCCAACATATACTTTAAACCCTTATTATCTATCATTAAGATAAATTTTCTCCCGATCAAGTGATGGCACAACACCTTTAAAGCATATATAACGGAAACCAATTCTAAATCGTAAGTAGCGTAATTTTTCTTGTGAATTTTAATTTTCCTGGACTCGTACGCTATTACATGTACTTCTTGAGTTAAGACCCCTCCAAGTCCATCATTGCATGCATCAGTTCATACAACAAAGTCCTTGTTAGGATCTACAATTCTTAAGATGGGTGTAGTAGTTAATAATTCCTTTAATTTCTTAAAACTCTCTTCACATTTTTGATCCCATACAAACTTCTTTCCTTTCTTATGTAGGGAAGTTATGGGATTCACAGTCCTTGAAAATCCTTCTATGAACCTTCGATAATACCCAGTGATCCCCATGAATGACCGTACATCAGTCACATCCTTTGGGAATGGCCATTCGTTAATTTCTTTTATCTTATCTGGATCAACCGAGATCCCATATTTAGTTATTATGTGATCCAAGTATTGTATTTTATCTTTGAAGAAGTTTCATTTAATAAACTTGGCATAAAGCTAATGTTCCCTTAACACTTGTAAAATGATTTTTAAATGTTCTTCGTGCTCTTCTTTAGTCTTAGAATAGATTAGAATATCATCAATAAAAAATACTACAAACTTATCTAGATATTTATGTAATATGTTGTTCATTAAACACATGAATACTTCGGGGCATTAGTTATCCCAAATGGCATGACAACAAACTCATAGTGACCATATCGGGTCCTAAAAGCCGTCTTGAAAATATCCTCATGCTTAATCTGGACTTGATGATAAACGGATCTTAAGTCAATTTTTGAAAATACCGTGGCTCTGCGTAACTGCTGGAACAGATCATCTATGTGGGGCAATGGGTATCTATTTTTAATTCTCATCTTATTAAGATGATAGTATTCAATGCATAAGCATAGAGTATTGTCCTTGTTTTTAACAAAGATGACCGGTTCTCCCTAAGGAGACACACTTGGTCTTATATAGTTTTTATCTATCAGTTCTTTTAATTGTTATTTTAGTTCATTAAGCTCCGAGATGTTCATCTGGTAAGGATATTTTGAGTTAGGCACCACACCGGGTACTAGCTCAATAGTCAAATCTAGCTCCCTTTTCGGAGGAAATCCCAGAATTTCCTCTGGAAATACATCCGAATAACCTCTCAGAATTGGTATATCTTATAATTTTAGTTTGTATTATTTATTAATGTGTTCTTCATTAGTTATAGTTATAGAAAAATATTTACACCCCTTCTGAACAACCCTTTTTAGTTGTAAGGCAGAGATCTGTCCGACTGTTATTTTCCTAGGGATTCCTTTTACTTTTACCATTTCTCCTTCGTTATTTAAATAGGTAAAAGCTTTATCAAAACAATTTAACACTACTCTATATTGTTTCAACCAATCCATTCCAATTAATACATCATACGATCCTAACGAAAGTACATGCACCTTAATAGAAGTTTCAAACTGATTCACCATTAATGTACAATGTTTCACAAAATCAATTACTTTCCTTTTTACTCTTATAGCTAATTGAACCGGCCATGATTTTGCAAATTTCTCTACTAGTAGTTTACTTTTCTCTGCTAAAATGGGAGAGACATAACTCAAGCTAGCCCTTGGTTCAATTAAAATAGAAATAGGTTTATGGTTCAACATACCTTATAATTCCACCATGGAAGTCTAATATTCATCGTGTCTATTTTCCAGCGTTGCATTGATTCTAGGCATCTCTCTTGCTAAATTACAAACCGTTGTTTCTTCCTGCACAACATGAATGTTGTTAACGATCTTCTTTCTGTTAGGATAGAATGATGCGTAGTGAGGTCCCTGTCATTCCCAACACTTTATTGGTTCCTTACGTTCATTATTTTTAACATAATTATAGTGATTATTTGTAAATTCTTTATTTCTTGTGACAATAGGGTTTTGTTGTGGGTTACCTTTTGAATTAATTCCTTGACATTTTCTGTTAGGAATATTGCGTGAGTTTTTATGCCCAAAATTCTGATTAGGTGTAAAAATTTTCTTTCTTGATTCAAAATTATTATTAGGCCTTTTTGTTTTCTAGTTTGGCATGTTCTCCCTTTTCTGGTTCTTCTCATAGTAGAAATATGCTTTTCGTATGGCCTCTTCAAGGGTCTTGGGATTATCATATTCAATTATGTCCTTAATATGAAAAGGTAAACAGCTAAGAAATCGTTGTACCTTGGATTTTTCATCAACAATATAAGGTACATATCGCAGTAACCTTAAAAATTTACTATTTAACTCTTTCATACTCATGGTTCCCAACCTTAAGTTATAAAATTAGTTAGATTGTTTCTCGTAATATTGCTCTGACAGAAATTTCTTTTTAAAGTAATTTTTAAAAGTGCTTCAGTTTATATTCTTCTCTTTTATGCCTCTAACTCGTTTTATGTACTACCACCAGATGTCGTCTTTTCTAGTTAATTTATATATTACCATCCTCGCTTTTAACTAATTTGAATAATTATATATCTGAAAGTACTTTTTCATTGCGGACATCCATGCTTCGACTTCCTCTCCTTTTTCTGTTTCTCCATTAAAAGTTGGTGGTTTAATATTTTTGAACTCCCCTGAAATATCTTCATAGGGCTTGTATTTCTTCTTTCTAGAGAAATAATTACTCTCTCTATTGTCACTAAAATTCTGGTGTTTCTTTCTGTGTGAATTACCTTTAATTTCAGAAGAATAACTGCTTTCAATTTTAGATTATTTTGACCTTTTACTCTTATGTTGATAAGACCTAGTTTTAGATTCTATATGTTTATCATTTTCTTCATTATAAAATGTTTACAGTAGTATTTGGTTCAGCTCCTCCTAAGCTCTTAGGATTCTCTCATTTTCTTTTTTAACAGTATCCATTTCAGTTTTTAGATCCTTATCTAGTTGCAGTAATTCAAACGAGTTATTAGTTATATCTTCTTTAGCAAGTTCTTTTCCAGAATTATTTTGTCCATTTAATGGGGACATCTCTTCAGCATACTCTTCGAGTCCTTCCATACCTCCAAATCTAATTCAGAAATATTCTGTACAACAACATTTAAAATCATAAATCAGTATTCATACTTTTTATTTACTTTTTGTTTACGTGTGCTGGGCCACTTCAGTCCTAGTGTCTGAACGTGTGCTCTGATACCATATGTCACATCCCCAAAAATTCACAAAAAATTAAAATTTTTCTATGTGATAATAAATGCTAACTCACAGCCAAAACGCTAGTTTAATGATTACCTTTTAGTCTAGTTAACAGATAGTTTATAAAGACTAAATGTAAAATGAAAACTTAGTTGTTAATACCTCTTGGTTAACTGTAACTAAAAGCTACAGAATTATACTTACTCACTTGTAAGTCACATGCCACTAACCTTATTCAATCTATTATTGATTTTTAGTCTTGAATAAAATTGTTTATCAAAAGTTAACGAGTTAAAAAATATTGAATTCAGATCATTAGTTTGTTTGTAAGAATGTATATGATTCTGATGGTTGTTTTCTTTTCTTACTGAAGGGATCTTGAGGTTTGCTGAGGCTTACTTAGTTTTTCTCAAAGACAACGTAGATCCGATGCTTGTACAGGATTCACAGGTAAAACTTATTTCTAGGTTACGATGTAAGAAATTAAGGCTTTGAAGACTAATTGAGTAAGTTAGGAAATAAATCCTTAAACTCTATTTACTGTCTATATTATTGATGTGTAATATTTCCAAGGCTTATCGCCAAGACTATTTTACCTAGGTAGAAAATTTGAGTTGATCGTGTGATTATTGATTATAAAAAATAAATTATATAAATGATGGTATATAATTTTAAACCATGTTTTAGTTTTTTGTAATACCAAAATCTCAAATACATTTCCAATTGGCTTATAACTATGAATTTTACTATGTAAATCCTAGAACTTTCCTAAGTCCTAAAATTATCATTACTATTTTCATTTAGCAGTTAGATACTAACTACAAATAAAACAAACCTAACCTATGTATATATGTTCGATGCATAACATATACACTAACCTAAGCATATATTCAATGCATACAATAATAACTAAACCTAGCTAAAACTTGACAATGCATATATATATATATATATATAATCTAGCTCAAAACCTCCACATACCAAATGACTTGTTTAAATTTAAACCAAAGTAATGGTATTACTTTGTATATAATCTAGGAGGATATTGGTGGCCACCCACCTATTTCACTTGGACCCCCACCATTGTTTCTTTCAATTTTCTAGTTTCCTTAATTGTAGCACAGTTTACTATTTTTGGCAATTTTCAGGTCCTAAACTTCTGGAGCCGTTTTGAGGCCCTAAATGACGTTTTTTCGGCATCGAATGGTTTGGAAAATATGAGTCCATTCCATTTTGAACTTGATCTTTATTATTTATAGATGTAGTCCTTGAAGAGATATTTCTAAAAATGTATCATGCATGTCAAATAGAGGTAGTATGCCAAATTTATGACCCTAAGAAATTGATGTACCAAGTTACCCAACGGGGCCCACATTCTGGCATTTCACCTCCTAGGGTTAGGGTTTTTATTGTGTAGGGTTTCCATTGTTTCTAAATAATATATAGGCCTTCAAGCCTCATTGCAACATAGATTTTAGAGGCATGTAGCCACCACATCTCTTCTCAGAGATAAGCTACCAGCACTCTAGCTATTTTATTTCCATTCTGTATGTAAACAAGTTTCAGTTCTTTGATTAATGAAATGAAGTGTTATTTCTGCTGCATATTTGTTTCTATGGTTATTTGTGTATTCTGTTGCGTTACTGCATAAATACGGATCAGTGGTATCAGAGCAATCTGCTCTTTCTTGATCCTTCTTAATTGGATATCCCCAATGAGGGTGGGGTATAAAATGTTAGGGATCGATCTGTTTGAACCTTTGAAGATCAGCCTCGCAAATCCTGATGGCCTCCAATGGGGGACAAAAAGATATACGAGGGCGTAGAATATCCTATCAAAATGTTGCTCGAGGAGGCCCTTTAAAAACAAAGTAACACGATGATGGATAACTTTGCTCAGATCCTTCAACGACTTCCCACTGGCGGCACATCTACATCTAGCAGCCACTCTAGAGGCACAACCCCTTTTAAGGTACAAGTAAACTTCGACATTCCCATATTTGATGACTGAATAGATGCAGACACCGTAGATATATGGTTGAATCTATTAGAAGGATATTTCTCGGTTCAAGACTTTTTCGATTGGGAAAAGATTACTTTTTCAGTACTCAAAGCTGCCCCCCATGTCAAGGATTGGTTGGAAACCTACTGTGAGAAAAAGGATGAGAATAAAACCTCTCTGTTCTCAACCTTACCCACTTGGAATTCATTTTGAGATGCCATAAAGGGACAATATTATCCCATGGGGAGCTATGAGGACAAGTACATACAATGGACTACGCTGCGGTAGCAAAGAGATCAAGATATGCATGAGATGACGAATCTGTTCCATACCCTGCGCACCAAATTGGGTATCAAATATTTAGAGAAACATTTGGTGCTAAAGTACCGTAGTTGTCTGCACAGATACATTCAGGAGGAAATGGAGTTCCTTGACATCTCCACGCTTGGTATGGCATACCAATATGCTGCCAAAATTGAGCAAAAATTCAAACAAAAAAAGTGAGACTTTGGATCTGTGAATCAAAAGCAAGAGAAAGGTGCCCACAAACCACAGAACCAAGGACACAGCCAAGGCATGGTGACTCAAGACAACTTACCAAAGCTGTAAGCAAAGAACAACACTGCGAAGCTGAAGAAGGAAGCGGGATAGTGGTGCGAGTTCCATAAGAGCCCCACTCACAACACCAATGAGTGTTGGGCCAAGCAGTCACTAGTGGCCGAGATAAAGGCTTCCGAATCAGATGCATACTCTAACACTGAATCAGAACCTGAGAAGGGGAATGACAGAGGGAAGAATATTATCGATGTAGAGCCCAACTCCACTGTTGCCACCACAAAGATCCAAAAGGAAGAACCAGAAGATTCAGAGGAGGAGGAGCATCTTTTCCACTCCCAAATGTAGGTAAAGGGTTCCCCTCTACAGTTCATTGTCAATAGTGGGAGCCAAAAGAACCTCATTTTAGTAGAGGTCATGAAGTAGTTGGGGTTGCCGACCACAACACACACGTAGCCATATACCATTGAGTGGCTTCACCAAGGACGAGATCTCCACGTCAACAAGAAGTGTTTCCTTCCCTACATCATTAAGCTCTTCATCGATGAGGTATTATGTGATATTACTGCTCTTGATGTTTGTGATGTATTATTGGGTCAACCATGCTTATGGAAATGACATGATGTGTATGAATCTCGTCCTCACGCTATTATTATTACCTTGGGAAATAAGTTGTACAAGATACCAGAGGTACCACCTCCTGCCGCTATCTCTTTGGTTACTACAAAACAATGCAGTAAGATCATTTCCAAAACTGGGAAATTTGTTTTCTTGATGATTTGCCCTCAGGGAAAGAAGAAGATCATGGCCATGAACTCTAGACAGGGCTCATCTGCATGACAACAACAAATGGACAAGGTTGTGGAGGAGTACCAGGACATATTCACCTCAGCCACAGGGGTTCCTTTGCATTGTCAAGTCAAGCACCCCATCGACCTGACCCCAGGTGTGCTGTTGCCCAATGGACCGATCTATCGATGCTCTATTCTGGAGAATGATGAAATCAAGAGGAAAATTCAGGAGCTGCTATAGAAGGGTCACATCTAGCCAAGTTTATCACCCTGTGGGAGCTTGATCGTGTTGGAACAGAAGAATGATGCGACTTGGAGACTCTGTATTGACTATTGGGCACTAAACAAGATCACTGTCCGGAATAGGTACCCGATCCCACAGATTGATGACCTCCTGAACCAGCTTAAAGGGGAAAAATATTTTAGCAAGATTGACTTAAATTCTGGGTAACACCAGGTACCAATCGAACTGACTATTGTGTGGAATACTGCCTTCAAATCCAAGGAGGGCCTTTTCGAATGGTTGGTCATGCCTTTCGGGCTAACGAATGCTCCTGCAACCTTCATGAGACTGATGGACAACATATTGTATCCATTCACCAACTCATTTGTAGTAGTGTACTTGGATGACATCCTAATATTCAGCCAGACTTGGGAAGAGCACCTCCAACACATTCGACAAGTCCTCCAAACGCTGCAAAAACACAAGTTGTGTGCCAATTTGGACAAGTGCACTTTTGGAATGGCCCAGGTTTAGTATCTGGGATACATTATTGATGAGTATGGGGTACATGTGGATCCAACCAAGATCTAAGTCATCCGGGATTGGCCAGCCCCAACTACTCTAACAGAGATTCGTAGCTTTCTGGCTCTTACTAATTTCTACCGCAGGTTCGTGTTGGGATTCTCTCATATCACTTGGACCTTGAGTCAAGTCACCAAGGGAGGAGCAAAAGAAAAATTCTTCTGGTAAAAAACACAACAGAAGGCATTTGCAGAATTGAAACATCGCCCCTACTGTGCCCCAATGCTCACATTACCAAACTTGCAACAACCATTTGAGATCGAGACAGATGCCTCTGACTATGCTATTGGGGCACTCCTTACTCAAAAAGGGCATCCAATGGCATATCACAGTGAGACACTATCCGACACTATCTACAAATATCCCACTTATGACAAAGAGATGTATTCCATTGTACAAGCTTGTCGACAATGGAAGCATTACATTTTGGGGCAGGAAACGATGATCCACATAGACCATCGACCCTTACAGTTCATACAGACACAAGTGAAGTTACAGAACGATCGCCATTAGAAGTGGTCCACATATCTACAACAACTTCATTTGAATATCAAGTACAAGAAGGGAAGCACCAATAATGTTGCAGAACACCTTAGCTAACCACCGATCGTATCGATAACCAACATGCTCAACTCTTATTGGCACGAGACCTCTAATTGGCCACTTCTCTACAAGAGCAATCAAGAATTCAGCCACACATACAAGACACTCTTGGAGGGAAACCAAGTTCCAAATTTTCACCTCCAGGATGCACTACTATGTCACATGGGACACCTTTGTGTTCCTTCAAGCGAGCGTGCCAAGATTATTTGGGAAGCACACTACAATCGAGTCGTTGGGAATTTCGGGGTCAAGAAATAGTGGCAGTACTGCATAAGTATTTCTATTGGTTGAACCTTCGACAGGATGTTAGGAAGTACATCTGATCCTGCACTGCCTGCACCATTGCCAAACTGTCCATCAAGAAGCAAGGCCTCTATACTCCGTTTCCTACCCATAGTCGACCTTGGGAATCCATCTCCATGGATTACATGTCAGGCCTTACTTCTACTAAGCATGGCAATGACTGTGTGTTTGTGGTCGTTGACAGATTCTCAAAGATGGCCATAATGGCGGCCTGCAAGAAGAATATCATAGCAGAATCCACTGCTAAAATCTTCTTTGAATGAGTGTGGGTACACTTTAGGATCCCATAGTCTATAATCTCATATCAGGATAGCAGGTTCCTTAGTACATTTTGGTCTAGCCTATGGTCAATGCTAGACACCAAGTTCACAAATTCCACATCTTTCCATCCCCAAACTGATGGCCAGGCATAGGTCGTCAACCAGATGATCGTACACATTTTGCGCATGTACCACTCAAAGAATCGACACACATGGGATGAGAGCCTCCCCTATGTACAACATATCTATAACTGGGCCCTCCATAGCTCCATCGACCATAGCCCCTTTCAGGTGGGCTTGGGATTCCAGCCACTATGTCCCATTGACATAGCCATTATGATTTGCAGCTACTCAGGCTGATTCAGCTCATGTCTAGTCTGAAGTTTCTAAGGTGAACATCTTCATTGAGAAAATTTAGCACATTCACCAATAGGTTCATTAAATATTGGACAGATCCAATGCTAAGTACAATCAGTGGGATGATCAGCATCGGGTGCAACACAACTTCCAGGTGGGTGACAAAGTGTGGCTGCATTTGCAGAAGGAGCGCCTCGCTGGACCCCACTGCAAGCTTTTCCCACTCCGATATGGGCCATACACCATCACCAAGGCTATTGGGGATAATTCATTTGAGCTCAGTATTCCACCATTCCTTGGTCTGCACCCAGTGTTCAATGTGGGCTGCCTTTGGCCCTACTTTCCATGTCTACTGGACACATCAGACGTGGTAGAACAAATAACACCAACAGAGTTAAACCCCGACTGCATGGAACAAGCCAAAACTGATCGGATTATGGACACACAGATCAAGAACACTCGCCAGCAAAATATCTAGCTATATCAAGTTGTCAAAGTAGGCCAACTCCTTCACTAGGGAAAGTGGCTCACCAGAGACCAAGTTTAGCAAAAGTTTCCTCATCTCATGGAGGAAATCAATGCAATGGGGACCATTGCTTCCTAAGGGGGGAGGAATGATCCAGGAGGATATTGGTGACCACCCACCTATTCCACTTGGACCACCACCATTGTTTCTTTCAATTTTCCAGTTTCCTTAATTGTAGCACAATTCACTATTTTTGGAAATTTTCGAGTCCTAAACATCCAGAGCCGTTTTAAGGCCCTAAACGACATTTTTTCGGCATCGAATGGTCAAGAAAATATTATTCCATTCCATTCCAAACTTGATATTAATCATTTATGGATGTATTCCTTGAAGATATATTTCTAACGATGTATCATGCGCGTCAAACGGAGGTAGTATGCCAAAGTTACGACCCCGGGAAATTGATGTACCAAGTTACCCAACAGGGCCCACATTCTGGCGTTTCACCTCCTAGGGTTAGGTTTTTGGATATGTAGGGTTTCCATTGTTTCTAAATAATATATAGGCCTTTGAGCCTCATTGTAACATAGAGTTCAGAGGCATGTAGCCGCCACATCTCTTCTCAGAAATAAGCTACCAACACTCTAGCTAGTTTATTTCCATTATGTATGTAAACAAGTTTCAGTTCTTTTATTAACAAAATGAAGTGTTATTTCAGCTGCATATTTGTTTCTATGGTTATTTGTGTATTCTATTGCATTCTTACATAAATCCATATCAGTATATAATGCAGGATTAATAAATAGGCGCAAACTATAACAATACCCAAAAATATTTCAACCCTAGTGGGATCCACGTGATGGATGCTCACTCGGTGGAGGGTTTTGGCAATAAACCCTAGGTATATACGTTCATACTTTTCCCTAAACTCATTTTTTCTCTCACAGTTGATTGTCTAGAGGAGGTGGTGCTGAAAGACCCTCGACCTTCTCAGGTCTCTGCAACAATATCATTTTTGTTTTGGCCGTGGCCTTAGCAGGTTGAAGCTCTGGTTCTTGCCATAACCGGCTTCCTCGGGTTCTTGCACAATTCCCTCTCTTTATTTTTCATGGCGTTAGTAGTTGAATCTCTGGTTCTTGTTTTGGTCATGGCGTTTAGCAAGCTTAAAGCTCTGGATCTTCACCGTAACCATGATCTTAACATTACAAAGTGGTTAATATTGTTTGTCTGTGTCGTTAGCAGTTTTGAAGATTTGGTTCTTTGACATCTTCATTTCCTCGAGCTCAAAGTTTAAACTGGTAAGTCGTAATGACTCCTTCCAGCACATTCAAATTGTTTTATTAAGTATCTATATGAAGCTATTTACTAATAGTCAATGATGTTTGTTTGTTTGAAAACATGTGATAATACATGGCAATGCACAGTCGAGAGTGAAGGCGATTCCTCTGAAGCTGTAGGGTTTGAGCATGATAGGATTGGTAAGCCTTGGTTCCAACCCTAGGGTACCTTTGTTGACTCTGTTTGCAGTGATAATAATGGTTCTTCTGGAAAGCTATTGCGTGTTCAAAATTACTTGTGGTGAAAAGTTGTTTGTTTTTGGGAAATAAATAGTGGAGGCCATACGACCATCCTTAGTGATAGCCCTTAGGGTTTCACCAAAGAGCTACGACTCTTGTATTTAGGATTTAGGGTACAAATGTTACTGTTCCAGGGTTTTGTTAACATTTTTCATACTGTGATAAGGTAATGTGGAAGATTTCATCCATGGTAACTCTTTCGTGGCTTCAAAACTATTATGATATTTTGAATTTAAGTGCCGATCCAAGTGGCGATTGTATTGGTTAACTTCTGGAAAATTTGTAGACTCAGTTTATAAATATATTTTTTCTAAGAGACAGAGCTAACAACTGTAATGTAAATATTTATTGGTATTTAGTTTCCTTTTGTAAATTTTGGTTGTATAATGCATTACGTTTGGTAAAGAATAGGTTTCTGTTAAAGCGACATTTGGTGGTAATTTATTCTATGGCTGTCAAATTGAATAATCCATTTGTCAATTTTAATTGTTGAAAAACTATTTGTAAAAGCTATACTGAAAAGGATTAACCTAGGGTTTTGCTTTAAATTAACAATTTTGATATTTAGGTTAACTTCATAACTTCAATTTTTGGTATAAACTATGTTAAAATAAGATAGTTTCCCTTTTAATAAGGAATAATTGGTATCTATCATGTTTCTCAAATAGGTTCTGTAACTGATTTTGAAGGTTTAATTTTAAGATTAGGGTTTATAAGAACAGTTTTACAATATCACTAAAAGTATTATGGTTATGCTGAATGTTCATAGTTGGTTTTCTAAGTAACTAAATTATGTACTATAATATAATAGGTATTATAATTTTTACTATTTTCAGTCTATTATCTGTTCATTATGAACTTGATGTGATGAGGTTTAAAAAGAAACAGTTTTGGAGTTTAACTGTGCACTATTTCTTTAAAAAGAAACAGTTTTGGAGTAAAGGATTAGAATAATTAATGGTTTTTATTTATTAAGTATAAATTAATAGTTGTATTACAGTAATTATTATTGTATTATATTATACACAGTTTTACGACTATGTGACAAAAGCTTAATATAAACACTCTATGTAATATTCTTAGAGCTTCTTATATAAAAGAAAAAAGTTCTAGAAATGGATTATTATGATAGGCTAGCTAAAATAATAGTAAAAGCTTCAAATGTTAAAGTAGTTTCAATTCATTTTATACATGTATAATCATTCCTATTTACCTCTAAACAACCTTCTGTACTAGAGTACTTCATCGTAAGATGAGTGAAAAAATATAGAAAGGAATTTTACTAATTAACCAATCCTTTCTAATTTTAGGCTCACCTATTATGTTAAACTTATACAAGTAAACTTTCCTAAATAAAAAGCAGACTTAAACAGTCTATTTGCATATGCAAAGTTTCTAAGTAATAATAGTAAAACTAATCATGACTACTTTTGTTCCAGTAATTTGCTTGCATAAAGATAAATAAGATAACACAATGGAACCTGGTAATTTGTAGAAGAGACAAACAACCCAAGGATCCCATTCCACCCAACCTTTTTCCTGAAGATAGCTCAAATTCTTGTCTTAGGACCCTCGATCCTATCCACTGAACCACCAGGATGAATGCACTGCGTGAAGGAGTGGGATTAAATACCCCTGCAACTCAACATAATTTCTTAGCAGCAATACTTCTATCATCAAAAGTAAAGAACTCAACTATCAAGCCACACTACTTTTGAAAAGCAGTATTAACCCTCAAACCACATCCAACTTTCCCCTCATTGAATCTCTTGTGCACCTTCCTCAAATTTAGAATTTTCACAAGGTAAAGAATGAACAACCTCCTGCTGAATTCGATGGATAGATATATGCATGCCTAGGTTTTTTTTGTCACTTTTTCAATTAATGAGCCACCTACTTTGTTCTACTTTCTTTGGGAACATGACCATAAAATTAGGGAAGTTTCCCCCTGCAACCATTAGAAGTGATTGAGGATGCTTTCATGTGTCAGTTTTCTCTCACCTTAGTTTATTCCTCCTAGTGGGTCAGTGGACACTCATTCAATAGCCTACTTAGGCTATTTGTCTCATCTTTTATTTATTAATTAATAAAATGTTCAACATATTTAATTACAGTCATCCTTGAACCCACTTGGTCAATAGTCATAAACTTTACAATAAAAGTAAAATATAATGTTTTCTTAAACATAAAATGTTATTGAAATTGGGGTAGGTGACAAAACGACGTGTTGGATTGTCATAAACGAAACAATAAAAAGAAATAAATGGTACAAGAAAGCATTTCTCTAACACACATGGATTGCATGAAAACAAAATCAAATCTTTGTCACATTATTTTAGAAGATGTCATTACAATATATAAAAATTGGTGCTTCAAAGCTCATATCACATCAGGCCACATATGGCGTATAAAACATAAATTAATCTCTACTGGCCACATACAATGAATCCAAACAAAATTGAGGCAAATTCAGTCACTTGATATACAAAACTAAAGTTGATAAAAGTCAAAGATGACTCATAGAAGTTGTTCGAGATCTACTTCTTCATCACGACTAACAAGAAGTCACGAAAGACACAATTCTAGATCCATTGGAGCTGGCTCAATGAACACTGATGACTGCAATGACATAAACAAATCCAAAGTAGAGGATGATGGGTTAATAGCCAACTATTCAACATGAATATGGTTCATAATTTCAAATGTTTACTGCTATTGTTGTTCAAGGAGATCAACCCTGTTTCTTAGATTGGACAACTTCTTCGTAGAATCCTAGTTAAACTGAGATAAATGGTACCAATGCATGAACTTAGTCTCCTTAAATATAGACTGACATACACTCATATCTAATCTCATTCATCTAAAGTCTTCTTATTGCAACTTAATCATTGAAGGAATACTATCAAGAGATCCCTTAAATATCTAGAAGAAAGAAGACATGGTGATTGAATAAGGAAAACTCAAAGCTGCAAAACCAGAACAAGATGGACAGAGAATGAACCAAGGTGATGAATAAATAAAATATGTAGCCAACTTATAGAATTGGAAGGTGGTTCTCCATACAATAGAAGAATAAATTGGAGATGGCATTGAAGTAAATGAAATTTGTGCTTGCATGTGTTGTAATAGTTATGGAGATGTCAAAATTTAATGCATAGATTGATGAATATTGGGAAAAGGAAAAAATAGGAAATCCATGATGTCGTTTAAAATCCCCAGTATGAAAGAAACATGTGTAAATTTTTGCATAAGTTTTCGATATTATCACACATGCAGATGAATGGAAATATGTGTGACCATAAGTTTATTTAATGTCATCAATTGAGTTCCCTCATGTGCGAAATCCTTCTAGTCGAAGCTGGAAAATATAATTTGGGAGTTTAAACTTCCATTTAGTTGTTGCTAAACAATTGGAGATCTTAGTATTCCATAGGTTGGTGCATGTTTACTACAAGTCGTAGCTTATGCAGTAAGACAAATATCTATTCAGGTTGGTTCCTGAAGTTTGTGAGTTAGTGCTCGCGTTGTTATTGTTGATTTTACCACACATGGTTGATCACATGTTTATGGCCTTCCCTTTCCCTCTGCAAACTCTTTAAACCCCATGGAATGATATTATACTTTGATGTTTCCAAGTTCATCCCTAAAAGACACATGTTTATTTTTGTACACGACTTTTAATCCCATACTCACATGTACATGCGACTTTTGAGCTCAAACCTGCATACATCGGGATGTGTGCATAAATCCAAATATTTTTGGAATTTTCCTTCATGTGTGTCCAAACCACTTGACTCTTAGCCTTCCATATGCCCCGAGATTGCTCGGATTTGACTCTCCATTACCCCTTTGGAGTGTTATATAAGGAACCCCTTGGATACATTGAAGGAAGAGGAATTGAAGAGCAACGAAACTATAGTCCATTGTTTCCATAGCTTGCATATACTTGAGTCTACATCCCTTTGTCCCTTTGGAGAACTTTGTGTTCTTCCCAAGCTTTCCTTTTCTTGTGAGATTGCTATTGAGAGATGGAGGATTGAGGTGGTGGAGGACCAGGTGGAGGACTCGGTTTCTCCAGTTCGCATATGTGCCGACAGAGGTTGTCACTTGTGTAATCTCTGATTTGATTAATAAAAATATATTTTCTTGTCCAATAATGTGCATTTGAATGAATATTGAATCCATGGATATGTTTAATGGCTTATACATTGTTGATTATATATGCTAGAGTAGATCTAACACAATATTATATAGCATGCTTGTCTTATTTGCTGTTGTTGAGAGAAAATTGCTAGCGCAAGCTGGATTGGAAAAATCTCAACAGGGATCTACTTCAACCGTTTAGAATAAGATATGATTCAAGGTCCCTTAGTGTTATATGTTTGGTTTCTCTTGCATATTGGGAAAGGATTGATTTCTCATGTCTAGTTGTCTGTTGTGGTACATCCCAAGCCATAGGAATTTTCTCTCTGTAACACGCGTAGATCATGGTATTTACAGGTCGGTTCCTGTAACCAACAAGTTGTTGCTTGTGGATCAAGTTGGCACCTGGAATGAGTTGGTGCTCAGTTTTGGTGCACAACTGTAGATATTACCGTTTTAGCTAAAACATTTAAGAGGTGAAAATTGTTTAATTTTGAAATAATTTGAAATCTACGCTATATACTCATTCACCTCCCCCTTCTTAGTATAAGATAAATCCAACCTTATTAGTTTCATCTTTCCTGGTTATGGGTTATTGGTTAGCATGGTTTCTTGGAAATGGTCGATCCATTTTGGTGGGAGAAGATCTGATTATAGGTAACCCAATGGAATAACTTTTATCTTATTAACTCATCCATACTTTGAGTATGAAAGGCTATTTCTACCTGAATCAACGCGTGGCAATGAATATGGGATCCCAATCATGTTTAAAATGGATTGAGGCCTCGTAGATATTTCTTTAATTATGGTGGTATTGTAGAGGAATGGACTAAATATACATGGTCCTATGCAAAGGTAATATTTAGTTTTCAGATGAGGTTGATTTAGTTAAATGGTCTTGGAACACTCAGAATGGACACCTTACCACTTGATTGGCATATGATGCAATTTTATCAAGTAATGTGGTGGAGAAACATTGGTGGTTTCGGGCATGGTAGAAATGGAAGGGGAGTCCCCACCAGATTAAAAATTTCATATGGATTACTCTAGAAAACCATATTCTTACATGGGAAAATCTACAAAGGATAGGATTCATTGGTCCTAGGATATGTCCTCTATGTGCAGGGAATGCAAAATCAATGATGTACTTATTTATTCTCTGTCCTTTTTCAAAACGGATTGGTTTTTATCCTGCATATCTTGTAATATTCACTTTGACTGGTCAGATCCAACATTTCCAAAATGCTTAATGAAATGGTTTAATTTTATTCCACAATGGGGTGAGATGGCATGTTTCATATGATGGGAAATATGGAAGGTGAGAAATTTCATAATTTTTGAAAACAATTTGTTTTCCATAGATAGGATAGTTGGAAAATTGATCTCATCCTTTATCGATCATGGTGGGAATTCAAATAGATATCACGAATGCTAATTTAATGTGATCATAAATTATCCAATATTTGTATATGGATATAGATCTAAATTTGATGGTGCCTCTCAAGAACCTTCCTAGAAATGTGGTCTTGATGCAATTATTGATTTAGATAGCTCTCATCATATCAACTTATTCCTAAACTATGGGTCAGGGACCAATACACAACAGGACCTCATGGTCTTATGGATGGTTACATACTTTGGAAAGTATAGGCGAATAAACTTGGAACAAGTTACAAGGGACTCATTGCTGATTGTAATCAACACAAGAAATATATGTTCATTTCAGGCTTTGCATCTTCATTCATGGATGACATTTGTTTTGGGATGCTAAAGGAATTTCTAAAGTTATCCATCATCCATATCTTCCGAGAATATAATGGTATTGCGAATGCCTTATCTAGGAGAGGTATAAATGTCGAGGAAGGAACCATTCATTACAAATATTCGGTGGGTGGCCACCTAACACATGCGAATCATCTGATTTTATATAACTATAATTAGTAGTTAGTGTTTTTCTCTCTGATATGATATCTGTCTAGTTTCTTTCGGTGGTGTTTTTTCCTTCGTGTTTTGTCAAATTTATATAACATCATGGATCTTGGATGAGCCTACTGTTTGTATGAATCCTCCATTTTTTTTTAGGTCTTCTATCTGTTTATGTTAGCTTTAGATTTTTCCCTCATTTGGGGGGCTTGATTTTCTACTATCCCCACTATTATTTGGGTTTTCTTACTAGTTTGGACTGATCCATCTTACCACTACTTGGTTAGTTTTTTGTGGTTTCAGAAGTAGTATGCTTTGATCTTGATCTTATGGATCTGTTGACGCACTACACTAGATATTGGACTTGTGTACACATACTTTTATAATTTAAAGTATAGTTATTTTACGAAAAAAGGTCAACAATCCAAGAAATCATATGCATATTTTCAAAGTAATCTTATATAGGGAATGAAAGAGTTTAGTTAGAGGTCTACTAAACCATATTTTGTTGTATAATAATTATTTTACTACCACATGGTGACACGATTTGAGATATCTTGTATGTGTAATTTAATTTCTTCATTTTCTAACTAGGATATGTGGTTTATTGGTGTGTTGGGAAAAAGCACTTTAGGAACTAGATATTTGAAAACATTAGTGTATTCTTCTATAAGGATTCACAATAATTTTGTTTTGCATTCTACAAAATAAAGGAAACATTGTACAAGTGTCATAGTGTGTGCAATCATTATTTGAATATTAAACAAATTAAAACATTGTTCGCTTAATTTGCATAAATAAATATCCTATGAATGAGAAAATATCCCCTTTATAGTGAGGATAATTCAATGAGTTTGTGACTCATAGGCTAGGGTATAGATTGACTTAATTCATTTTGACAATTGGAATGTAACTTGGATTGACATTGTAAACTTTACTCACACATCTATTCAGGAATGACAATCCTCTAAGTTGTAAGATGTCATTGAGATGGATTGATGCACTATCATCAAAGAAGGAAATCCATGTCATCTAAATATTTGAAATCTAAGTTGGCACCATGTGGATTAGACATGTACTAAAATTGGGTCAATGACACAATCAAGGTCATGCCATGGATTCTTGTACAGGGTTGAGTATGATGAGGCTAATATGTAGATTGTGTACCAAAATACTATTTATAATCCCTAAAAGTTTGACATGCATTGAAATTTGCAAAAATATTAGTAAATGTTAAGCATATTGATACACATTATTCTCACAATTATTTCCTTTTAGATAGCATATCTCAATTTAAATCTATTCAAATAATTACAATATCAACAACAATATACTTAATGAGAGTAATTCTCTATTTTTGACGCTGTGCTCTAAACTTATATCTATGACATTGTACTCCAAACTTTTATCCTGAAAACTATATTGTACTAAACGTCCTTTTGCTAACCCATAAAATTACTATACTATTCAACATGATATATATATATATATATATATATATATATATATATATATACACACACACACACATACATTTATCCACATCTCCTACATCAAAATAAAGAATAAGTTGCAATGCATCCATACACTTCAACCTAATGTAATACTAGAACAGGGGATGGATGCAAAGCAGCTAGTCCATGCCTTGTGTATATATAAGTGGACTAGAAAATGCTCAAACTAGTGTTTATGCTAACCGAGCCTCCTACTATAGGCAAGACATTAGTGGTTAGAATGCAATATATGGAAAACTAGCCATGCTTCCTAGTATAGGTAAGGAATTAGTTGTTAGAATGCAATGTATGGATAATTAGTAGCTCAAATACCTAATAGGACATGGAGAAAAATTATAGTAGGAAAGCGGTTCACTTTGTTGATTCATCATGACTCTAATCAAGTTGAGGCATCGTTTCTATGTCCACTGTCATGTGCCTTAAGTTTTATGATTACCTTGATTTGTGAAACATTCTTTCTTCCCTGTGAATTTTACTCATCATTTCATTGTGAGGTTCTCATTTGTTTGTGATGTTCTAAAATCTTTCATAATTGTGGATCTTACATGTTTTGTTCATGCATGGAGGAGGGTTGGAGAAGAGTCTCTAAGAGACATGGTAGATTCATGGCTCACATAGAAGTCATTAAAATTATTAATACTTATCGCACAAGCAATTGACCAATAAAATTATTGCACTAAAAGAGTTTAATGTGGTCAATGGACATACTTACTTAACTCAGTACCCCAACGCAAAAATGATTTGGTCAATATTGAAAGATTGGGAATCGTCGAGATGGAGATTGAAAGTTTTCTATGGTCATGAATAACTTGAAATTCTCGCATCCTATGGTTTCCCTACTTTGTTAGTTAATAAAAGTCTTTTTGTGTTCGGGTACACAGGGTACTCCCAAAAGACTAAACACCTTGAGCAACTGCTTCACACAAATAGATCACAAATCAACACACCGATGTTTGTCACGTGGTTAAAACCCTCGAGAGGGAAAAAATCCA
This sequence comes from Pseudotsuga menziesii, assembly GCA_001517045.1. NCBI lineage: Eukaryota > Viridiplantae > Streptophyta > Pinopsida > Pinales > Pinaceae > Pseudotsuga > Pseudotsuga menziesii. The sequence continues at coordinate 228,454 of LPNX011092386.1, read as the reverse complement.
CAGCCCCAGCCAAATAGCTACTTGGATCAATTTATTATGCAAAATAAAGAAAGTTGCATATGAGCTTCTCATAATCGATCAACTAGCCAAGGACCCTCCATGATCTTTAAATAGAGATCATGGACCAATTGGGTGTTAAGCCATGGATCAATGATAGGTATGATCTAAGAGAAGTTGAACCGTCGGATCACTCTATGTCTAGAACATATCATGACCGTCAGATTAGAATATTTACAAATTCATACTAATACATACTAAAGAAACACACTTTTACCTAATGAATATATTACACAAGTTGATCTTAACTAACTCATAACATCCCCCCTTAAGAACAACTTGGGATAGGATTGAAGGATTTACAAAAGTGACACTATTAGGAGAAGGAAGAAGGCATTAGAGCCTATCCCCCTTGAAGGACACATTCCTGAACTCCTAACATAGATCGAAGTTTAGAAAAATTTGCTTTTGTAAGAGATTTGGTGAAGATGTTTGCAACTTGATCATCTGTAGGGCAATAGAGAATTTCAAGAACACCATCATGAACAAGATTTCTGATGAAGTGCATGTGTATCTCAATGTGTTTGTTGCGTTGATGTAGAACTGGATATTTGGCAAGCTTGATGGCACTTTGATTGTTGCACCAAAGTGGAGTAGGCTGTTGTTTCTTGAATCCAAACTATGAAAGGATCTATCGAAGCCATAAAGCTTCCTGACTAGAATTAACTGCGGCTTGATATTATGCTTCTGCTGAAGAAAAAGCAAGAGATTATTGTTTCTTACAAGCCCAAGTGACAGGTCCATATCCTAGACTGAAAACATAACCTGTAGTAGACTTTCAATCATCAGGATCGACGACCCAATCTGAATTAGTGAAACCAACCAACAAAGGTTTCCCCTCTGTACTACAATGGATCCCAAACTGAATTGTACCTCGAATATATCGAAGTATTCTTTTTACTGCTTTCAAGTGACTTTCATGAGGTGTTTGCATATAACAGGAAACACGACCAACGAAAAAGGAAAGGTCAAGATGGGAATGAGTCAAGCATAAGAGACTACCAACAAGCTGATGATACAAGGTGGCATCTACTTTAGGGGAAGTACAAGTGGTAGAAAGTTTGACTCCAAACTGGAAGGGATAAGGAGCTGGTTTACAATGTTCCATGTGAAAGCGATGAAGAAGGTCACAAGCATACTTAGACTAGGAAAGAAAGATTCCTTCTTTGGTTTGCAAGACTTGGAGACTAAGAAAATAATGCAAATGTCCTAAGTCTGACATTTCAAATTTTTTCTTAAGACTGGATTTCACATGGGTTAAAATTTTAGGGTCACTACTAGTAAGGATAAGATCATCAACATAAAGAACAAGTATGATGAGATGGTTTCCTACTTTCTTGGTATAGACATTGGGATAAGAATGGCATCTAGAAAAACATGTGTCAATGAGAAATCTATCCATTTTGGCATACCAAGATCTAGGAGCTTGCTTAAGGCCATATAAGGATTTCTTAAGGAGACAGACAAGGCTAGAGTTATCCTGAACATATCCAGGAGGTTGTTCCATGTAAATTTCCTCCTGTAAATCACCATGTAAAAAGGCAGAATTGACATCCATTTGATGGACTTCCTAGTTATGTAAGGCTGCAAGGGAAAGAACAGGGCAGATGGTGTTCATTTTTGCGACAGGAGCAAAGGTTTCATTGTAGCCAATCCCTTCAACTTAGGAAAAACATTTGGAAACTAACCTTGCCTTAATTCTTTCGACACTTCCATCTGATGCATACTTATTTCTGTAGACCCATTTACATATAACAAGTTTTCTTCCTTTTGGAATAGGAACAAGATCCCAAGTATCGTTAGTCATTAAGGAACGATAGTCTTCATCCATAGATGCATCATAATCTAGATTTCCTGAAGCTTCTGCAAAAGTTTCTGGATAATGATTCTCGAAAACTTGAGCCAAAAGAGAAGAGGCTAGATGAAACTGAGAACAAGTTCGACGTTGATCTTTGGGATCACCGTCAAGATCACCAACTGCTTCGCATGTTGAACAGACCCATCAAGGAAGTATTGGTGCTGGTGCAACTAGAGGAACATGAGCAGGCGGAGGTGGATTTTCATATTCACTGTCATCATCAGAAACTGGAGTTGGAAACCTATCAAGGAAGTTCGAAGAAGAAGAAGAAGAAGGCACAATCGCCAAATCAGGCTCGTAGGCCAAATATGGCATACCCGCCAAGTTAGGCTCACATGCCAAGAGATTTTCATCAAATTTAACATCTCTTCTAATGATTATATCATGAGAATGTGGCTGAAGAAGTCTATAACCTTTTAGATCTTCAGAATATCCAACAAATATGCACTTTTCACTTTTAGGTTGCAATGCTTTCCATTTTTCATCCAGAATGTGAGCCCATGGTTCACAACCAGACACACGAAAGCGACTTACATCTTGTTTAATTTTAATCCATGCTTCTTTCGGTGTTATACCTTGTAAAACTTTAGTGGGTGTGAGATTAACTATGTAATTTGCACAATTTATAGCCTCAGCCCAATATTGAAGACTTAGTCCCTTAGATTGGATCATACAATTAGCCATTTCTTTTAAAGTACGGTTCTTCCGTTTAGCTACACTATTTTGTTGTGGTGTATATGGAACAGTGTGTTGTTGTTGGATTCCTTGTTCAGTGCAGAAAGTAGTGAACTTTTTGTTAACATATTCTCCTCCATTGTTAGATCTTAACTTAATAATTTGATGACCAGATTATTTTTCAACAAGGGCCTTGTAGGCCAAGAACATGTTAAATACTTCACTTTTAAGTTTTAGGAAGTAAACCCAAGTGCATTTGGAGTAGTCATCAATGAAATTTAAGAAATATTTGAAACCATAAAAGAAAGCAGATGGAAGAGGGCCACACAAGTCACTATGCACAAGCTCCAAGGGAACCAAGGCGTGCCAAGAGGAACGTTTGTCAAAACTGTCCAGATGATGTTTTTTGAGTAAACAACTGAAACAAACACCATCCTTGCAAGATACCATCAGAATACCAGTCACCATATTGTCTTTACATAGTTGTTGCAATGAGCGATAATTTAAGTGACCAAATCGCTCATGCCAAAGTTATCTCAAGTTATCACTATGAGTAACAAAAAATGAAGGAAAATGTGATGACCCAAAGTTTTTAAATTTGTACAACCTGGTAATATCATCAACAGTTCCAGTAGCAAGGACATTTTGAGGATTTTTAAAATCCTTGATTACAAATTAGTGAGGGGTAAACGTCACAGTTTTACCTTTACCCGAATGAGTAATTTGATAGACTGATAACAAATTACAGGAAATTTTTGGAACACATAGTACATCACTGGAATGACCATTTTCTACATTGTTGCTTCCAAGGATGCCATCTTCTTGAAACACTTAGATTCATCATGATTATCTTTCCCACAAAAAATTGCAATGATGCTCAGTCTTCTTTCCTTTTGTCTTGGATCCTTTATCATTTTTTAAAGAAGGAGCTGACTGAGAGGGTTTGGGACCCTTGTTGTTTGGATTATTATTGCGAAAATTCTATTTCTTGGGAGGCTTGGACTTTTCTTTCTGTTGGGACAATAAGGCTTTCCCAAATGTATCTGCATTGTTAATTATTCCAAAATGAATGAGCTTATCTTGCTCTCTAATTAAGGAATCACAAAAGGATTCAAGACTAGGCTCTTGATAGCTAGCTGCAATCAAGGATTTTTTCATGGAGTAGAATGTAGATACAAAAACATAATATGCAGGTCCAAGTTTGAAAAGAATATGATAAATACATTGTTTGTCTTCTTTATTCATCTTGCATTCTTCACATAAGAGTCTAAGAGTTTTATACTTAGATAAATAGTCTTGAATGCATGAAAATTCACTTGGATTCACAGAAATCAACTCATTCTTAAGTTGTTGACCTTGAATTTCATTGTGTTTACCAAACAAAGATTTCAACTTTTCCCAAACTTTATCAGGTTCATCAAATCCAGATATGTGGAATCGCAAATTAGTAGAGATTGACATTCCAATCAATCCACGAGCTTCATCACATCTATTTTCCCATTTAATTTTCTTATCATCATCAGTGGGTTCTGTTTCTTTCCTTGAGGTAATTCTGAAAAGTCCCCTACTTCGTAGAACATCCTCCATACAAGATTTCCATGAGAAATAGTTAGAAATTGTAAGTATAATATCACAAGGGGTGGACATACTATAAAATAATGGATAAAAGAATAAGAACTATCTATCAGGATGCAAAGAGCTTGAAAAAATATGTGGTTTAAAAAAAAACGGCACTGAAAACTGATTCTGGATGATGAAGTTATGCTTGATCAAAGAAAATGTTAAAGATGTCCCCAATAGTGACATGGCAGATATTAACTTGACCAACTAAAAAAAAGAACCCCCTTCTTCCCAAGATGAACCTTTGACAATCACTTACAAGAAAGTTGCTTTCTAAGTGAATCATTTTTTGTAAAATAAGGGATGTTCACTTTTACAATAATGTTACTTTTTAAATATTGTGGCAATAAATCAAAGACTTAAGTGACTCACTTTTTTATTTTATTTTATTTAAGTGAGATGCACTTTGACAACAAGTAAATTGAAAATAGAAATTGCATGCACTAAAAAGTAACTTGATAAGACTTGAACTCAAAGCTTATCAAGGAAGAAAAGAACTTTGAACCAAGTGAGCTAAGTTTAAAAGGTACATAAAAGAATGGAAAGAGGAAGGGTTTTTTTTTTTTTTTTTACTCTTCTCTCTCATTCTCTGTGCTTGCCTTTTTTCTTTGCAAATCACAAAAAAAAACAAAAAACAAAAACAAAAAAAATTTCCACACTATGGGTGGGGTTAGATCTTGGTTAGCTTACCTAGAAAGTCTATGCTTTCAAGTTTTCTCGCTGTTTCTGATTCATTGTGATCACACAAGGTGCACGGCAAAGAGCATACGTAGCCAAGAAGACAAGAAAAAAAAAATTACCCTTACTGTTTCTGATTCGCCGCGATCGCGCAAGGTGCATGGAAAAGAGCATACGTAGCTAAAGAAGGCAACAGTCCAAGAGTAAAACAATAAATATCTAATAATAAAACTGATAAAATATGAGATATTTAAAAAAAAATTAAACAAATTCGTCACTGTAACATTATACCTTCAGATTTGCCGAAATGGGTGTTTCTGGAACAACTAGAAATGTTTTTGATGAAACGAAAACAATTTCCCAATGGAAACGGTGCTCCAGACACAATGGAGTAGCTCCCATAGGCCACAAATGAACAAAAAATCCAGAAACAAAAACCCTTTCAAAGTTTCGGTAACATTGGTTCCAAATCTTGATCAAAACCGAAAGTGGCTCTTCATAAACGCTCTGATACCATGTTCGGGTACACAGGGTACTCCCAAAAGACCAAACACCTTGAGCAACCGCTTCACACAAATAGATCATAGATCAACACACCGACGTTTGTCACGTGGTTAAAATCCTCGAGAGAGAAACAGTTCAAGACCCCAGCCAAATAGCTACATGGAGCAATTTATTATGCAAAAGAAAGAACGTTACATATGAGCTTCTCATAATCGATCAACTAGCCAAGGACCCTCCATGTTCTTTAAATAGAGATCATGGACCAATCATGTGTTAAGCCATGGATCAATGGTAAGTATAATTTAAGAGAAGTTGAACTATCATATCACTCTATGACTAGAACATATCGTGACCGTCGGATTAGAATATTTACAAATGCATACTAATGAATACTAAAGAAACACACTTTTGCCTAACGGATATATTACACAAGTTGATCTTATCTAACTTCTAAGTGTCTAAATATCATAACATTTTGGGCTTGTGGAAGATCATAATATAAGTTATTAGTGCAATTTTTCAGCAATAGATACAATGAAATGTCATTGTCTCCGGGTCAAGGTAACACAAATAGTTTTTATAGTTTCATATGCTTTTATATGTTTGTTGAGATTTTCTATGCTTGTTGTGATTTTCTGTAGTTCAAAACCAATATAAACCAGGAAACACATATGGTAAGTATATGCAATTTAGTCTTAACATAAGCATATGTGATAAGCCTCAACAAGTGTCAAAATATTAGCACATGCCTTACATTTGGTAGCGCCTTCATTGTATAGAGAAATAAATTAATCTTTGTATAAATTATTATCCATGTTTATAACTTGTGAATGTTGAAAATGATGAAAATAAAGAATGGTTAGTGGAGTCTAATGGGTGTGGCCACTACAGTAAATGCAGTCACTAGTCAATACAACAAAAACATTGTCACAATAAAGATTGTTACTTTCAAGATTCATTCACTACTCCGTGATGATTGTTGAAAGATTCATATGTAGTACCGATTAGTAATTAGTTGAAATATTTAGGCACCAGCATATAAGGAAGTCCATTCATGATGCAATCGATTTCCAAATGATGAGGCATTGAAGAAATCACAAATGGGATTTTGGAATTGAGTGCAAAATGGGAGCTTCTTGACAATTTTAAACCGATCTTTAGACCCAGTCTGTAAAATATTTATAGAAATATCTTTGCCCTATTTGAGGTGAATACCAGCAAAAAGGGTAGAGAGAAGAGAAAAAAACCATTGTGGTCATAAAATTATATTTACTATTGTTAACTTGCTTCATTAAGGGATGACCTTGGGCTAAGATCGTGTCTATTTTATGACACCTTATTATTATTAGTCCTTGCCTTTTAGACTAGCAGGGACTCTAATAATCATCATGTTGGGGACTCTAATAATCATCTTTCTTTTTTTTATTACATTGCATGAGATTATATACCTTAAGTTCTAGTAAGAACACATTTCATTCACATTTCACATGCTTTCATGTTTTTTTCAACCAATTAGAATTTTTGAGGTTTTATTTTTCCTTTGATCGAGGCATGCACAATACCAAGGCAATTTTGTAATGTTTGGTGTCTTATGCTTGAAGGTAATTGTAGATATCTACCAATCTGTTTAAATAATGATAGAATTATTTCTCTAACTTTTAATGCCGCCCAAGAAGGTTATGCACTCTTATTCTTAACCTATTGGCATGTTGGCCATGTGTGGCTATTGCATGATGGCCAAGTGTGCATGCTCTAGTAGTTTCACTTCCACATACTTCTTAACCATCCTCAAAGGGGAAGGAAATGCCTCTTACATTGCTTCTAGATATAATTCTAGACGCAAACAGTTATAAATGGATATTTCACCCCATTAGCAGGGAAAGAAGTAGATCATTTTTCCCACCATATTGTAGGTGAAACACCATGAGAATACACGGAATTTGACAACAGAGTAGACATAACCATTTACAATTAATTAATTTCTACCAGAACTAACAACTACTAAATTGATGATGTTTATTTCACTATTGGTGCTCTTACCTTTGTTGTAGCTTGTGACTAAATTGATTCTTCTATGAATGGTATTAAAAACTTGATCAACATCAACTTTATCAATGACTATATTTGTTGGCTCAAAAAATTCTATTAATGGAGTTGAAACTATTGCTACTGGGTTTGTCTTCTTTGGTTTCATATCGAGGGGATGTTGTGTTGTGAAGGAAGTGGATAGTCTTTTGAACCCCTTGGAATCCACTTATTTGCAAGTTGTCAAGAATATTTGTAGAGTGTTATGAAAGTTTTCACTATATAAAATTATATAACCAAGGGTTGTTTAAAATTTTGATATCAAGGAAAATCATGCCCCACAATTCAATTGGTTCAATAATGGGATCTACTATGTCTCAATTTGCTTCTCGATCTTCTCGAAGTAGATTTTACTATTGGAATATACAATGCGATGGGATTTGGATATGCTTATTCTGGCTCTTAAAATTCAGTAGGCTCAATCTAGATGACCTGGGGAATCTGTTATTGGAAATGGATTTAGATAAATTGCATGTCATTTCTATGTTTACTAATCTAGTTTAGATGTGGTTCCAGCCTTGTCTGTAAGATATGATTAACCTACAGTGTATGAGAATTGGCCTATGAATGATTTTGGATGGACGACTTTATTTGGGCAGAAGTGGGTTCTTCCCGTGCCCTTTAATCTCCTCTACCTTGTTCTAGGTTGGATTACTACATGATCGATGTGCTCGGGCTTTCTATATTTTCATAAGATTGTACATCAATAGAGTGATAGGTGATGAAAAAACTACTTCAGTGCTCATGGGATTTATCACTATGTAAATTCAATGAATGGATATGCTTTTCGAACTTCACCTGCACTATTCTATGAACTAGACTACTACTTAAGGACCTTTCCTTGGAAAAGGAGAAAAATTAGATATAGATTCTATTTTGTTCTGGTATATGGTAGTGTACATGTATATTTATGATTCATGACTATGTTTTATGTCTTCTCTCTTGATCCCATGAGCCCCTCTCTAAGCACAAACCTTTCACTATCGGGCTAATAAGATTTGTGGGTTGAACATGATATCCTTCACTTCACGATGCGTATGTGTAGGATGAGGGTTCAAGTTCAATTCTACTCTCATGATTCATTAGTTGTCTACCTGATCAATATATTTTATGCAAGATCATAATTAACATTGACACAACTTATATATTTTCCTATTAATTGGGGTTATTCATTCGACTGAAGCAAAGTATTCGACAAGTCGTATGGAGCAGTCATAACAATGTTTTTCCTAACACTACCGGACAGATGAGCATTTTGGAAATGTCATTGAATGCATTGAACTTCTAGGAAATGTGACATGAAAAATTGACATTTGCATGCATGAATGAGAACATTTACTAGTGGGCGTTTGCATGCATTAACGACAACATTTACAAGTGTACATAACCCTGTTAGGATTGATTTGGCATCCCTTATAGTATTGATTGTTTTGGCATCCCTTATAGGATTTGTTTTGGCATCCCTTATAGTATTGATTGTTTTGGCTTCCCTTATAGTATTTGTTTGGTATCCCTTATAGTATTTGTTTTGGCATCCCTTATGTTATTTTTTACGACTGTTTCAAAATGACATATATTATTTGATCTAAAGGTTACTGAAATGGTGATAGAATGCATTATAAGAGTCATTGAGAAGGTTTTAAAATTTTATAAACATTTTTTTGGCATCCCTTATAGTATTTAGTCAATTTGCATCCCTGTTAGTATTGATTCAGCACCTTTTTTAAGGTTATTTTACCAAAATTTCTATTTTTCAAAAAAGTTAACTAAATGGTGATAGAATTCATTATAATAGCCATTGAGACTGTTTTAAGAAATAGTTCTATTTTCCATAAGTCTTGAAAACATACTATGATGACTTTGCATGTAGTTTGTTGAAAAAAAATTTAATCACATGGTTTTTCCCCATCACATTGATGCATAAGCTGTGACTGTTGTTACAATATGATTCCTTCTAATGCAACACATAAATATATACTTACCCTATATTTCAAAACTCCACTGAAAACCCATTCAATGTATAAAAGAGTCTTTCTGATCGTCAACAAAATGGGAAGGTTTTGGAGCTTAAGAACTTTGAGGACGATGGCCACATCAAATTCAAATATTTTATTTTTAATAACTATGTTTTATTAGGAACATTGAACCACAAATGGTGTTTGTGAACCAGTCTGAGGGGAGAACTAATTAGTTGGTAGCTGGCATATCTAGGAGGTGTTAGATGGTCAATCCTACTACATTTTTGATATGGTTGTAGTTGCAAATGGGAATTAATATCTCAACATCGAGGTAGCAGGGAGAGTGTAGGGTCTTGCTCGTCGTGGATGATTGATGAAGGAAGCATGGGTCATTTTTTACAGTAGAAAAGGCTGAATGGATCTAGAATAGTTTTTTCTCAAAGGTAAAGCATTTCTCCCCCGCCTTCACATGAAGTCTAGATTTAAATACCTTAGAGTAAAACTAAGCAGGGAGTTTATTTCTCATGAATATAATGGGGACCTTTTTTTCTTGTCGAAGATACATTTGTATTTCCTGAGATATTAGGAGGGATTTGGCATGAGAAATTTATCATTTTATCAACAATAAAATAGAGATTATGAACTCTTATGCGACATTTGTAGTTGGGGATATTTATAGTTGAAGAAATCCCCATTTATTTATCAACTTTGTGGCAAATTATATGTCACCACCATCTTTGGATCCATCAAGTATATGTATTTTTCTTCCAAGCTTCACTATAATGGTTTTTCACATGACAATTCAATATGTATTTGGATTTTTTCCAGTCCAGATTGAGTATTTTAAAAGACATATACCACAATAGGAGATAAAAAGGTAACTAGAGCGAAGGAAATTCCATATCTGGTTGATTGAGTGGATCCAATTCGAGCAACGGTTGGAGTTTACTTGTAAGAGTTAGTTTATTCACTTCCATCAATAGAGAAATAGTCTATTAAAAAAGGAGTTTGAAATCCATTGCTTGTCGATAAAATGTTGAGGGTATTAATACAATATTTGGGCGACAACCAGGGGTTAATGCAAAACAAAATGGTTAAAAGATAGGCATTGGCATGTTCCTTCTATAGAACTTTGGATTTTTATAAGAAAATTTCTGACATTTGAAACCAAAAATGGTAGAATATCCACCCTACTACTCAAAAAAACTTGGCTACTGGAATTCTCCTTGTCATCATGGATAATTGCATATTTATATGAAAAAGCTAGAAATATAACTTTAAAATAATAATAGGGGGATATGACATCCATTTTATTAGAATGATTGAGGTACCAACAAGGAGTACTTGCACTTTCTCTGAATCATCAAAATACTCTTAACTGTTGAAGCTCCAGGTAATCAGGTTGGGCAATGTTGCATGTTTTCCATGCGTGTAGGATTTGGTAGGTACATCGCCACCCTACATAGATATTTACAGTGATTTTTGTTCAATAAAATTGTCTGTTAGAAAAAAATGAGCCAAAAAACTTGAGTTACTGCTCAGTTATAAAAATTTCACGTCAACCTGTTTTTCTTTTTACTTGTCGGGTGAAACATGTCTAACTCCAACTAGACAATTCTATCAATATGGTCGGAGTTTTAGAACTGACTCTTTTACCTAGACAAGTTCTTACTTGTTGGTTTTACTGACTCACTTCACTTCGACCACTTGTCAGTTTTACCGACAGGTTTTACTTCGGCCACTTGTCGGTTTTACTGACAGGTTTTACTTCGACAAGTTTACTTTGACAAATTGCTTGAGTGGTTTGTTTTTAGTCGAAATTTACAAAGGACATTTCTTAGTCTAAAAGAATTAATAAATTACAAATGTTTTTCACCCACCAATAATATCATGTAAAAACTAACACAATCAACAATTCAACAAAATTATAAAATTATACAACCAAACATTAAGGAAAACTTGTGTCGACCACTCTGTCATAAAACTTGGAACTTTTATTGGGTGAATTGATTATGGATTCTTTGATATTTCACTCAAATTGTAAATGTAAACAACATTTACTCAAGTAATTTTGGAGAAAATGTGTGGCTAAATAAACATGCATTCAACCATAAACTATTTGATTTATATAACTTGTCAAGACATAACAAAGAACTATATTACTTTAAATGTAAAGTTGAAATTTACAGAGATGTTTAACCTTTTACAGAGCTTCGGCTCTCAACATCTTCAAACACACAGAAGCTTAAGCTTCGACACACTTCTCTCTTCACTCTCTTTTACCCTCTGAGATCTCTCTCACTCTCTATGTTGTGTCTCTATGTCTAACTTAATTTACAATCTTATTCTTTTATTTATAGGAAAATTGAAATTGCTTCTCCATGAATCTACTGACTTACCATTAAAGACTGTAATAACTATCTACCTACAAACTTAGCTTCATAAATTAATTTGACTGGTTTACATTGCCAAATTATGGACTCTTCACTCTTGTCAGACTGTCAAACAAGAACTGAACTGGTATGAACTTTGGGAGATTCGGCTGAGCTTTGATATGGATATGCAAGTAATTAATATTGACAACATTCCCCCTTAATTATGAACAGATGGGGAGTTTTAAAACAAAATGTTTCAGAGCTTAAACTTTCTTTGTGCATCATAGAGCTCATTGGGCAGAACTTGTCATTCCAAGATAACTACATAGATACTTAAATGTATCCCTTGCCAATGGTTTTGGAAACATGTCTACAAGTTGAACTTCAAACCTGCAGAATTCTAAACAATTTTTTTTTTCACCAATTCTCTAATGAAATGAAACCTTTTGTTGATGTGCTTGGTTCTCTTGTGGAACACATCATTATTTGATAATGCAATGGCTGAATTGTTGCCATAGAAAATTATTGTTGGTTCTTGCTGGTTTTGTGACAAGTCTTTTAACACTCTCCGCATCCAGACAACTTGACATGCAACGCTTGTAGCTACAATATAATCTACTTCTGCTGAAGACAAAGTTACTATGGGTTGTTTCTTTGAATCCCATGAAACAACACTTGTACCAAAATGAAATGTGTACCCAGATGTTATATTCCTATCATCTATGCTGCCTCCATGGTCATTGTCAATGTAGGCAATGAGTTTAAATTTTTTTGATATTGAATACATAATGCCAAGGTATTTTGTGCCACTTACATGCCTCATAATTATTTTACCTGCTTGCCAATGTGAGTATTTTGGTGACTTCATGAATCGTGAGATTATAATTACTCCATACATGATGTCTGGTCTTGTTGTTGTTAAATACATAAGGCTTCCAACCAGTGTTTTGAACAACATAGGATCTACAGTTGATCCATCATCATCCATGCTCAATTTTGAACCTATTATTATTAGTGTTGGGGCTATCTTGCAATTAGACATATTAACTATTTTTAAAACTTCACTTGCATATTTAGATTGTGATATAAATATACCATTTTCATACTGCTGAACTTCAATGCCCATAAAAAACTTCATAAGCCCTAAATAAGACATTTCAAATTCACTTTCCATGACTACTATAAAATATTATATGCCAAAGTCACCAGTAAATATTAAATCATCTACATACATGCAGTCAATTAACATCTTACCTTGCTCATCAACTTTGGTGTACAACGTCAGTTCACTTTCAGTTCTGTGAAATCCATTTTCAGTGAGATAGGAATCAATACGACTGTACCAAGCTCTAGGAGCTTGCTTCAAACCATAGAGTGCCTTTTTCATCCTGTACACTTTATTCTCTTGACCTAGAACTTCATAGCCTTGTGGTTGTTCCACATATACTTCATCTTCTAGATAGCCATTCAAAAATGTCGAATTGACATCCATTTGATAAACATACCATTTTTTTTGTGCACCAATGGCCAAGACTGTGCTGACTGTATCCATGCGTGCTACAGGTGCAAAAGTTTCATTGAAGTCTATGCCCGGGTTGTTTTGTGAACCCTCTTGCTACCATTCTTTCGTTTTGCTTCTGCACATTCCCATCAACATCTTGCTTGGTCTTGTAAACCCATTTGACGTTGATTACATATTTATATTTCGGTACATCTACCAACTCCCATGTTTGATTCTTCTCAATGCATTCTATTTATTCATCCATGGCTTGTGCCCATGCTTCTTGTTTTACAACTTCCTCAAATGTTAGTGGATCATATATAGGAGAAAATAATGCAAAGAGAGAATGAATTTGGTGTACCAGCTTCATATATTTCTTGCAGACTTCTTGTCTTCACTGGTTCTATTGATGTTGACCTCGATGCAATGCTTGATGGAGTCTCTTGTCGTCTTGGTGTTCTTTTCAGTGTAGCTTGAGCTATAACTTGTGTTGATGGTCCTTATGCTGAACCATGTCACGGTGTCATGGAATTTGACAGTGCTGTGACCGGTTGAATTACATGTGGTGTTTGAACCTCTTCCTTTGCTATGTCATCATTTTCGACACTTGACACAATCTTGACATTTATGTCGACAGTTCCATCCCATGATTCATTCTCGACAAATTGAACCTCTCGGTTGATTATAACTTTCCTTGCGACAGGATCATACAACTTGTATGCTTTTGTGTCTTCAAAATAGTCGACAAAAATACATTTTTGTCCCTTCTTGTCTAATTTCTTTCTTAGCTCATCTGGAACATGAGCATATGCAACACAACCAAAAATTTTTGAATGAGAAACACTATGATTCATACCTGTCCATGCTTCTTTAAGAAATTTGTTCTTCACACTCTTTTTCAGACACCGGTTCATAATGTATACAGTAGTTGCAACTGCTTCAACCCAATATTCATTTGACAAATGCTAGGCTACCATCATGCTGCACGACATTTCCATAATGGTTATGTTCTTTCTTTTGACAACACCATTCTACAAAGGTGTATACCGTGCATTGAATTGATTTTGTATGTGATGATTCTTGCAAAAATTTAGAAATTCATTTGAAACATATTCACCTCCTCCATCGGTCCTTAATATTTTGATGAGGTTTCCACTCTGGTTCTCCATGAGTGCCTTGAACTGCTGAAAATAACTAAATGCATCAGATTTATGTTTCAGAAAATATACCCATGTTTTTCTTGAGTAGTCATCAATAAAAGTAAGAAAATAATTGCAACCACTAATGGATGATGTCTGCATTGGACCAAAAATATCATAGTGCACAATCTCAAGTGGTGTGCATGCTCTATATGACTTTCCAACTCAAAAAGTCTCTCTATGCTGCTTGCCAAAAATGAAATTTTTCACAAACCCTTTCTGTTCTGTTGATCAATGGAAATCCTTTCACCATATTCTTTCTGTGTAGTAGCTTCATCCCACTGAAATTGCAATGTCCAACTTTGAAATGACACAACCAGGATTCATCCTAAACTTCTGTTTGAAATACAACCTAAAAATCAGCATTTTCATTTTCTTTCTTGTCGAAGTGCTCGACTGATTCTTTATTTTCTTCCTTGAATGCATCCCCTATATTTTTCTTTCCTTTCATTTATGGAATTATCCTCAATGGAAACAAGCGATTGCTTGTCATTGGCACTTTTTCTATCAGCTAGTTGCTTAGAGGCTTATCTTTAATCACACATTGATCATCTTCTATGTATACTATGTTGCCTTTTGTATCAACTGTCCAATGATCAACAAATTATGTTTCATACCTTAGACATGATAGACATTAGGGATATACTTACTCTTCCCCTATTAATTTGGTTAGAATGCCAATAGGACCTTTTCCCAAAATAGTAACTTGGACATTATTTCCAAGTGTAACATCAGCTTGAACTGAAGTATCTAGACTGAAAAAGAAATTTAAATTACCAGTCATATCATTGTTGCATCCTGAATCTAAGTAGCATATATCATGTGGAATTTCTTGGACAACATTGCATTCAATTGGAGATGCATATGCCATTAACATTGTACTTGTCAGAGTGTTGGTGTTGTTCGACTGATTTGGGCTTTGCCTTCCTTGGTCAGATTGTTTCTTCCTGCATTCATATGCATAATGACCAAATTTCTTACAATAATGACATTGAATTTTTTATTTATCAAACCTTTGACCACTTGGATGACTTGGATTCAGATTCTCTCCTCTACCAGCAACATTTGCAGGATTTTTGCCACGTCCTCCTCTGGAAGAAATTCTTCCTCTTCCTCTAGAGTTGTTTCTCCCCCTGCCTCTACCATGTCTTATGGATGGCTGTACTACGGATGCACCTTCCAATTATGTATTTGTTCTGTTGATTATGTGTTCATGATCGATGAGTGAAGCTTGCAGCTCATCAATGGTAAACACGGACATGTCTGTGTGTTCTTCCAAGGTTACAACCAAGGATTCAAATCTCGGGGGAAGACTTCTAAAAAAAATTTCAACCACCCTTTGGCCTGTTATGGTTTCTCCATGAGATTTAAGTTTATTTATCAAACCAACAGCTCTGGTGTAGAATGTGTCTATAGTCTCCGAATCTTTCATTGACAGAGATTCAAAACCTCTTCTCAAAATCTGCAACCCTAAATTCTTTACCTTGTCCAAGCCTTGATATGTAGTCTCCATTGTGTCCCATGCCTGCTTAGCATTAATTACTGCTACTATTCTTGGGAGTATGATTTCATGCATGTCTTAATGTATGTAGAATAGAGCTTTTCCATCTTTCTTCCTCGTTTCCCTCAAGACATCTTTCTCAGCTTGTGTGAGATTATTATATGTTGTCTAATCTATTGGTTCTGCGTAACCATGCTGGAGAATTTCCTAGACATCTTGACCTCTGAACAAATCCTTCATTGTTAGAGACCAATATTCATAATTCTTTTCTGTAAAAATTGGGGATTTCTTATACCCAAATTCTGTCACCACCATGTGACAAGACCTTTAACTTGCATATTTTCCCTTAATCCCAGCACTTGGAGTGGAAACCCATGTTGTTTGTCAATCTTACATGAAAATACTCAACACCGCATTTTCCCTGTTAACCATGAGAGATACCTTGATCATATTGCCTTCATCTTGTTTTCCATAAGCGGTGCCACCTCCTGTGGCTTTTGGTCCATAAGTGTTTCTAACCTAAACCACTCTGTAATAAGAGGAGAAAAGCGGTACCTTGGGTAAAATGGGAAAAAGAGAAGTTTCTCGAGGCTTCTAGATCATGAGCCTCATGTCCTCCCTTATCCCTATCATTGTGGGTCAATTGAGCTTGAGATCCCCCATCATAGGATCTTAGAAACCACCTCATCCACAAATATATCAACCATTACTATCCACTGGGCCTTATAAATACAAGCTCATGTCCATGGTTGAGGGGGAGAAACATAGAGGTATTGTTATGATGTTGGATTGACCACTTGGCCCAAGCCATTTGAGAGCATAGAGAGCAAAGTTGGAGCTTATGGGGATGAAGTGTTGGTTTCATGGACATGCATATCGACACTAAGGCTTAATTGGTTGTAAACTTCTCCATTCATCTTAATGCAAAGATGATTTTCATCCCACATTACTACTGTTTTGATTTCGCATGTAAATGTTGTTAGATTCCTTAGTCACTAACATGGATAAGTAGATGATATTCTAGTAGCTTTGATTTGTTTGCATGTTTGATCTAGTTGCAAGTACATAGGTTCACTGTCAAAGAAGCATTCTAGGTGTATACAACATCAAGGGAGGGTCTTCATCCTTTGTCGTTCACTCATTTGTTCTGGATCTGAACCATTCTGATCAGAGGAATAGCTTTTGTCCGCAGAGTGAAATATTCCTGCTTACAAATCTGGTGACTCCACTGGGGAATAGTTACATGTATCAGTTGATCTGATCTTCCTCAGTTCTTCAACTCTTGTCCAAATCCAGGCTCCATATTCAACTCTCTTTAGTTATATCTGCTATCTGACTCGGTGAATTTTGGTTTGAAAATTTTAGATCTATTCAGATTTGAATTATTTTGACTTTTATGCTCTTTTTTACTGTCAATCCATCAATTTTTTCCTTGATCTGATCAATTTCTGACTTGATCTTTTGTTCTCCTTTGTGTTTTGGATCTATTCAGGGAACTACACATGTTCTGTTGGCAAGAAGTAGTGCCACCACCTGAGTCTAGTTAGCCATAAGCGGTGCCACCGCCTAAATCCAGTGAGCAAGAAGTGGTTTTGCCTCAAAACCGCCTGTCAGCAGCTTCATCTGCGCGGTGCTAGGTAGGCCCTATTCTAGAATTTGTATTTTGATTTTTGTGTGTTTTTGGCTTACTTTTTTATGAAAATGAAGTGTATTTTAGAAAAAAAAATGCTCCCTCACAGCCGGGAGGGGCCATGAATTGTGTATTCTACAATCGCTTTGATTGTTATATTTTTTTTGCATTCAAAGAGAGTTTATGTTTCTTGCATTGGATTTTGTGTTCTTTTCTTTGCTTGAAACCTCTTGCTCTTTTCTATAGATATTATTAATTGGAATTGGAAATATACATTTCATTTTCATGTGTAGGCTTTGGTTTGTTTTGGAATTGGAATGCATGAGTGATCCATGCTGTTTTGAGCCTTTCTTTGCTTGGGGCAATTCTTGTTTCCTTTTGCATCCTGATTTTTTCAGTGCTTGGTAGGAAAGATTGGTTCTTCATTTCCTTCTCTGTTTCAAAGAGAAGCTTTAGTTTTCTCTCTCCTTTGCTTTATTTTCAAGCATTGTTGAATGATTTTCTTCTTGTTTTGTGCATGATTGTTTGAAATTCTAGATATTACTTTCATTAAGAAGAAATATATGTTTTCAGCTTTGCGTGCATTAGAGTTAGTTTTGTTGGGAAACATTAGTGAAATCATCTTTCCATCAAGTTTTTATGCGTCTTTTTCAAGCATGAAAAGATAGGAAACATTTTTGGTTTATTTATGTTCAATGTTCTCTAGATCTCTTTTTTATTTTCTTTGAATATTGTTGGGGTGCATTGATATTTCACTTTTCATTTAAAAAGGTAGAATTGCATTTGCATTTGGGTGTGCATTTTTGGGAAGAAAAGTAAATCTCTCTCCCTCTCTTAGGTAGAATTTCATTGAAGAGGAAAACTTGCATTATCATATAGATCAGTGTGCATATTCTTTAAATTCAAGTTTTCACTCCATGGTTCCACCTAAATGCACAAGATAAAATTAATGGTAGTACTAGGTTAAAACATTTAGCAATTTGAGTGATAAGTTAGAGACATGTTTGGGCGTCGTTAAACATAGGATCTATCATTACTTGTCCGCATTACATCCTGGGACTCACGTGGTTCTTCCACGTATTGTCGTTATATCGAACAGCCTTTCACGTACCCTTGAGGTATATAGAAAGGTACTTCACGTACTCGATTGTATATTGGAAGGCCCCTTGTGTATGGTTATGCATTAAACAACACTACTACCAATTTGAGCTCCCACGTACCTAGCGTATATTGGGAGACCCTTTTAGGAATCCTCAAACCATCTGAGTTATCCTTTTGGCCTGTCCTATGAGGTTCCTGACTCTTATCCACTCCTTTCACATGTTTGATTGTTGCTTTTAGTTTGAGTAGTACTTGATTGTGCGTGGTAGTTAAGGAGGTTTTTAGATATTTTAGAGATGGCATCCCAATCTGGGACTACTACTCAAGAGGTCCCTTTCCAAGGTGTACCTTTTGTATTCCTTCCAAGTGAAGGTATTGGTCCTCCCTTTATTGCCACTCTAAACCTTCCTGGATTAACTATAGGATTACCGGTTTGGATTTTTAATCTGGTAATTCCTGTTACACCTAATGTCTCAAATGTCACCTCTCCTCTAAGAGAGGATCAACCTCAACCTAATCCCTCTCCTTCTTCATTGGTTGTGGCTTCATCTCTTTCTTCTTCTTCGCTTAGCCAAAGCTCTATGGTTAGTAGTCATGGTGATAAGAAGAAGAAAGGGAAAGGTAAAAATAAGAAGGATAATAAAGAGAAAAATAAGCAACCATCTGCTCTTGACGGTGCTTGTTCTAAGAGAACACTCAGAAAACCCAAGTTACCTTGTAAGCTTTGCAAGGGGGACCACCTTCTTAAAGAGTGTACCAGTCTCTCCCATGTACAAGAAGAGTGATATAAAAGGTCCAAACCATCTATGTCATCAACCTATGATCATCATGTTGACGATACTCCCTCAACCAGTGACCCATTGGTAAAAGGTCATAAGGGTAAAGCCTTGTATCCTTGTTTGATATGCAAGGCTATGCATCGTACTTTTCTTTGTCCAAACATGGATGAAGCTTCACGTTGGTTGGAAAATATTATTGATCATCAACAGGTGATTCCAACAAGTGATAGTAAGTTATCCCTCGACCCCCCACTAGTTGACCAAGTGGTCGATTCAGATTTATCTGTGGTTGATCCCACTCTTCCTTTGGAGAGTGAAGTTAAAGTGGTTGAGTCGATGTCATTTCCACCCGATCCCACTCTTTCATTAGAGAGTGTTAAGACTGAAGTAGTCTCTTTGACCAAATATTCATCTTGTTCTTCTCTTCCAGTAGAGAATGGACTAAAACCTGCCTAAGTTTTTATGCTTTGTTCTGATTGTTCTCGACAAGAGGAAATTTTTTCTGTTTCGATAGAACCCTCTCTGAGTAGTGAGGTTATTTCCTTTGACTGGGGTAACCTAATAGAGTCTCATCTTCATTCGAGTGTTCCTTTCTAGATAGTTTTGAATGTTACTGCTAGGTGGATACTTCGCACTATTATTAACAAAGGGGCTTCTGTTAGTATTCTATCCTCAATTGCTTGGAAAGCTTTAGGTTCTCCTCAGTTTGTGCTAGCCATCGATCAGATACTGGCTTTTAATCGCAGACCTACTGCACCTTTAGGGACCCTTCCTTATTCTCCTATTACATTAGGAGGGAAAACTGCCTGTATTGATGTTATGGTGGTACAAGGTCCTTTAGATTTCAATATGCTCCTTGGACGTGATTATGTTTACACCATGAAGGCTATAGTGTCCACACTCTTTAGATTTATACATTTTCCCCATGATGGGAAGATTTTGACCATTGATTAGCTTTCCTTTATTACATCTGACCATCACATTACTCCTAGTAATCAGACTGCCCTGAATGAGCCACATGTTCTTGTGGTTCCTTCCCTTTCTTCTAGTTAGCTTCTTTCTATCATAGGTAAAATGGGGGGCATGGCTCTAGTCTATGGACATCATAATGGAGCTAAGCTGCTAGATTTTATGTAATGGAGGCAACCTACCAACGTTTGGATATCATGTTCGGTAGGAGCAGGTTGTAGAGCATAGTTTACTTTTGGTTTCAAGCTTGTTAAAAAATAAAACCACTCCTTAAGCATAGTTTACCCTTTTGGTTTCAAGCTTGCATAAAAATGAAACCATGTCGCGAGCACAGTTCCCATTCTGTGTCAAGCTCGTTAAAAAATGAAACAGATGCATTTGAGCAAAGTTCCCATTCTATGTCAAGCTCGTTAAAAAATGAAATAGATTTCCTCAAGCATAGTTTACCTTTTGGTTTCAAGCTTGCATAAAAATGAAATCATTCCTAAGCATAGTTCATTTTCTATTTCAAGCTCGTTAAAAAATGAAGTAGGTTTCCTTAAGCATAGTTTACCTTTTGGTTTCAAGCTTGCATAAAAATGAAACCATGTTCTAAGCATAGTTTACCTTTCGGTTTCAAGCTTGCATAAAAATGAAACCATGTTCTAAGCATAGTTCACCTTTTGGTTTCAAGCTTGCATAAAAATGAAACCATGTTCCAAGCAAAGTTACCTTTTGTTTCAAACTTGTGTAAAAATGAAACAGATCCCCTTCCCTTGAATCAAGTCTTCACTTTAGTGTTAGAACTTGAATATTCTTTTCACTTGCCTAATTCTCATTCTTCCTACCCCCCTGGTGAACATTTTCACATTAGTAACCAGGTTTTTAGGTTGGGTATGGAAGCAAAATCGTCAGATGAAATGAATCTTGACGGGTAGGCTTCGCTAGAAATCATGCTGGGGGCAATATTCTAACCTCTGTATATCATGTTAATGGGATTTTTCAAGCATAGTTTACCCATTAGTTTTGATCATGTGTAAAAATGAAACCAATCTTCAAGCATTCTTTCAACTGGTCTTCGAGCTTGTTAAAAACAGTAAGATGGTGTTGAGCTTACTTTTCATTTTTCATGCTTTGGTTAAAACATGAAATTTGGCTTGAGCTTAGTTTATTACTTTTTTGTGCTCTGGATTCAAACATGAAAAAGTATAATGGAGTCTCCTTTAAGATATTTTCAGACTCCCTAAATATGAAAAGATTGTCGAGCGATATTGTCTTCATGCTCATTAAAGCATTTGAAGAGTCGTCCTTCCGATGGTAGGTTATCTCTTTTTCGATTCAGATGGAATATTTACAAAAAAGGAACACTCCAGCCAATCATGACTAGAAGAGTTCTCTAGGGTATGATTTTACACTTTTTCGGGCCTTAGGGACTAAATCATACGAAAGAGGACCCCTTTGGAGTCTTCTTCCGTAATCATTCAGACTCTCTAAACATGAACGATACTGAGTTTTCTTTCATTGGAATTGTTAAATTAAACATGGAGAGGCCCATTTTGGGAATGAACCCCTCCTCTCTCAAGTTTGAAAAACATATGAGTTTGGACTTGTCTTCAGAAAAGCTATATCGAGTATTTGTTACCCTCTTTGAACTCGTAAAACCAAAAAGAGGCACTCATCGATCATGATGGGGAAAATGGGAAGGGAATCAATTTGAAAATAAATGGCATTATTTTGTCATTACCTTTGAACATGGCACCTATCTTCATATCATGTCATTCAATTGGGTATTCAGCTGATCTCTGTGATGATCTACTTTCATGAGTCATGTCACTCCTTTGAGTCTTTCAAAAGAATGCATTGTCCACTTTCGCATTGTGAGTTTGTCCCGTTCATTCATGCTACCAAGTATTTTGTCGTGCTACCCGATGTTGAAAGGGAAATTGAAGAAGTTTTTCCTCTGCAGTTAGAACAGTCTCTACGTCAGTACTTTTGAGTTAGTCCTATGGTTACTACATTCACATCATTCCAGAACTATGTTTAGAGTTTCATTTTGTTGATGTGGGACTCATCATGGCCCTCCTTCGACGAGACTATTCTCGTCGACATCAACTCATCATCCGGGAACTAGTCTTAGAAACAAAAACTTGGTACCTTGAGATCTCTATGCCTTAATGAGATATTCTCTCACTCTCGACATAGGTTCACATCATTTGACCTTTGATCGATAGAATCGACTGGGTGTTCGACATTAGGACATCTATTCACACTCAGTAGATTGTACTAGGGTACCTTGGGAATCATTGACATCAATGGTGATCTCCCTCACACTTGTTAATGGTTCACATCATCTACCGGTAATCAAGTGGTTTCTACCATGTTCCACTTCAGATCATTGTAATCACATGGATAGAATCATACTTTGTGGAAGACGAGACAAAGACCCTGGGTGTTTGTTTAGCACTCATTTCTTTCCCCAGGTTGCGATGGAGTTTTGTATATCTAGCATGGATCCACATTTGTATGGTTGTGGCTATGCTCAAATTTGCATTTGTATGACATAGATCTACATTATATGTCTGGAAGCTATGTCCAAGTTTGAGTCCTCTATCACATGGATCTACACTGTATTCTAGTAGCCATGCTTGTTTATTCCTCCCATGGATCTGCCTTGTATTGGTCTATAGCCATGATTTGGTTACTTGTGTCTATGAGTCAAAAATATTGATGTACTACAGATGCCTACTTAATGACATGCTTCGATCGAGCTGACATTTTCACCTCAAAGTGAAAACTTGTTCTCTCAAAGCTCTCGTTTATCGTATCCCTCTAAGACTCATGCTTTGGGGGGCATCCTGTTATACCCAAATTTTGTCACCACCATGTGACAAGACCTTTGAATTGCATATTTTCCCTTAATCCCAGCACTTGGAGTGGAAACCCATGTTGTTTATCAATCTTACATGAAAATACTCAGCACTGCGCTTTCCCTGTTAACCATGAGCAGTACCTTGATCGCACCACCTTCATCTTGTTTGCCATAAGCAGTGCCATCGCTTGTGGCCTTTGGTCCATAAGCATTTCTAACCTAAACTGCTCTGTCATAAGAGGAGAAAAGAGGTACCCTGGGTAAAATGGGAAAAAGAGAAGTTTCGCGAGGATTCTAGATCATGAGCCTCATGTCCTCCCTTATCCCTATCATTATGGGTCAGTTGAGCTCGAGATCCCCCATCATAGGATCTTAGAAGCCACCTCATCTACAAATCTCTCAACCATTCCTATCCATTGAGCCTTATAAATACAATCTCATGTCCATGGTCGAGGGGAAGAACCATAGAGGTATTGTTATGATGTTGACACTAAGGCTTAATTGGTTGTAAACTTCTCCATTCATCTTAATGCAAATCTGATTTCCATCCCACATTACTATTGTTTTGATTTCATGTGTAAATGTTGTTAGATTCCTTAGTCACTTACATGGATAAGTAGATGATGTTCTGGTAGCTTTGATGTGTTTGCATGTTTGATCTGGTTGCAGGTACATGGGTTCACTATCAAAGTGGAATTCCAGGTGTCTACAACATCTAGGGAGGGTATTCATCCTTTGTCGTTCACTCATTTGTTCTAGATCTAGACCATTCAGACTAGAGGAACAGCTTTTGTCCGCAGGAGGTGAAATATTCCTGCTTACAGGTTTGCAAACTCGACATATTTGGACTAGAAGTAGAAGCCATTTTTAATTTTTTAATTTTCCTTTGAAAATTACTTTTCCCTTTTTAAGACAAGATTTATTTCCTAAACCTTGCTCTGATACCAGTTAGAAAAAACTGAGCTGACAAACTCGAGTTACCACTCAGTTATAAAAATTTCACGTCGTCCTGTTTTTCTTTTTACTTGTCGGGTGAAACTTGTCTAACTACGACTAGACAAATCTATCAATATGGTTTGACTTTGATATCCTACTCTTTTACCTCAAAAAGTTGTTACTTGTTGGTTTTACCAACTCACTTCACTTCGATAGGTTTTCTTCGACCACTTGTCGGTTTTACCAACAGGTTTTACTTCGGCCACTTGTCGGTTTTACCAACAGCTTTTACTTTGAAAACTTGTCGGTTTAAAAAATTCGACAAGTTTACTTCGACAACTTGCTTGACTGGTTTGTTTTTAGAAAATAATTACAAAGGATATTTCTTAGTCTAAAATACTTAAGAAATTACAATTTTTTTTCACCCACCAGTAATATGAAGTAAAAAATGACACAATCAACAATTCTACAGAATTATAAAATCATATAACCAAACATTAAGGAAAACTTGTGTCGACCACTTTGTCGTAAAGCTTGTAAATTTTACTGGGTGAATTGATTATGGATTCTTTGATCTTTCACTCAAACCATAAATGTAAACAACATTTACTCAAGTAATTATGGAGAGAATGTGCGGCTAAATAAACATGCATTCAACCATAAACTATTTGATTTATATAACTTGTTAGGACATAACAAAGAACTATATTGCCATAAATGCAAACTTGAAATGTATAGAGATGTTTAATCTTTTGTAGAGCTTCAGCTCTCGACATATTCAAACACACAGAAGCTTGATCTTTGACACGTTTCTCTCTTCACTATCTGCTACCCTCTGAGCTCTCTCTCTCTCTCTTGCCATGGTATGTCTCTATTTCTAACTTAATTTACAATCTTCTTCTTCTATTTATAGGAAAACTAAAATTACTTCTCTATGAATCTACTAACTTACCATTAAATAATGTAATAACTATCTACCTACAAACTTAGATTCATAAATTAATTCGACTAGTTTACATTGCCGAATCGTGGACTCTTCATTATTGTCAGACTGTCCGACAAGATCTGAACTAGTACGGACTCTAGAATATTCGACTGAGCTCTGATATGGATCTACAAGTAATTAATATTTCCAACATTGTCGAATTGAAATGGGCATCAAAGAAGAATCAACTTCACCTAGCTCGACATGAAAATGTTGAGTATTGAACTCTACACAATCGAATTTTTGGTATAGATTGTTACATTGAGACTGGTATTTGATTGATGGCTCGCATAAGGGTTTTTTGTAGTGACTAATTTAACATTTGGAGTCATTGGCACAAGTAGAAGAGGTAAATTTCTTATCTCATCATCTATTATTGTAACTTTATTACCGTGAGAGATATTTGCTTGCATATGGATGACCTGCTCAACTTTGTTTATTGTAGGTTGAAGATAAATTTTATGAGCATGGAGAAGAGTTGTTGATATGGTAGCATTTCCAGGTATACTTACTACTAGTCATAGTATTTGAAGGCTTTTCTTTTCATACTGAGTGAATGAAAATAAGCATGTGCAAGAACTCAAGAATTCTTCTTCTCAGGTAAAGATCCTACCTTTTTTATTCTTAGATTGTTAAATCAGAGGTGATATTTGTTCTATTTTTAAGATTCATAAATGATTATTGATATCAAGAGTATGGATTTGCATGCTATTAAGTACATTGCTCATTTTTATAGGCTTACCAACAACTTATTTTGAATTTTCTGCTTCCACTCTTCCAACCAGTTTTCACAGTTTTGAAACATTTGTCCCACCGCCATTAAACCCAAGAAGGAGAAGCTTACTAATGATGATCCCTTCATTTTACCCAAGGTTTTATTGTATTGAATATCACTTGGGATTCATAATAAATTCCATTCCTTAGCTGTTGGGAAGAGTACAATATGAGGGGACGCTGCTACTTATTCCTCAGTTTAGGTACATACGTTTTTTTAGCCTAATTTCTAAACATTTACAGACTCTATAATGTGTAGTTGGTACATTTTAAATAAATGCAAGATTGATTGTTATATAAATATATATGAAACCTAGAATAGGACTGACTCAAAACATTATTCTGAAGGATGCGGAAGATTTGTGGAGTTGCATGGCAACCAATCAACGATGGTAGCAGTACAAACTTGAGAGGTGGTTTATTGTTGGGGATTTAAACCTCTCTTATCTGATGAGAAAATAGGAGCTCCAGAAGACTTGCAAAGATGCATGGAAACTAGTCAACTGATTGAATTCCAAAATACCCACTCCAGATCTACATGGAAACTAGTCAACTGATCGACTTCCAAAAGACCTACTCTAGTTCAAGAAGAAGTTGAGCTGAAGTTCCATTGTTTCCATTGTTTTTCTTGTAGAATAAGGAAGAGTAAGTAAGGAAATGGAACATAAGAAGGGTTTTATAGTTGGACAATGTGGACACATGGCCATCATGCAACATCTCAACAGCCACAGTGAGACAAATTACAACTTACCATTATGTGTCAGCTTATAATATACAATTAAGTGCTAACAATCTGCCTACGTCCGTATTAATAAAATGTGAAAAAGGGAATAACCTTGAGCCATTTAACCTTGAGGGAATGTTTAACCTTGACTTGCTTTGGGGAAAAGCCATGTGTCAAAAGGAAACACCCAAAAATGTATGCCCATTCCCTCATGCATGCACATTTTCATCTTCCCTCACGTTTTGGGGAGCGGGGGACGTTTTGATCATCCACCCTTCACATTTTTAGTTTTTTTCCTCATTGTGCATGCCCTATCCATTATTTGGCTTTCACAAAAAATGTTGTGGTCCATTCTGATCATTCTCTATTCCATTTTGTTCATGCACATTGTGCATTCGTCCTACTTGTAGAACCGTGTTTTGTTTTGGGTTGTTCGTCTGTTGTTACCATCCTCAGCCACGCAAAAGTTGAAGGTATCCTTTGTTTGCTGAATGAATGAGCAGTGGAGATGAATCGATTTTATGAGAAAGAGTGGTTAGCTGTGGTTTCCTCAGTGTTTTTGTGAAATGTTATCCTTTGTCATAGAGTGTGTGGAATCCTTTTTTGTTGTGTTGACCTTGTGATTTGTTTTGTGTGCATACTTTGCCATGGTCTGAACTAGTTGGAGTGGAATTGGGTCTGAACTAGCTTGATAAACCTAGTGTAGGAAGGAACCTCACAAATAGATATAGAGGGGGTGGTTTTATTCTTTGCACACCTTGAATAGCACTGGAATGGAAGGCATATCATGAGGGGCTGTGTAGCAGAGAAGGGGATGCTTCCTTATGTTGGGTTTATATATGTTTTAGGAGCCAAGTCTGATCTATTGCAGGTATCCATAGCTTGGTTGTTGAGCTCACTAGCTTAGCATTTTAATCTTTCCAGCTCCTTTGCAGCCTAATAAACCCATTTGTTAGTTGGCTTTCCTGGTCCTTAATGTGAATGTTGGCTTGACTGATTATAGTCTAATGAACCCAGCAGTATATTGGCTTGTTTGGTTGTATCCTGATAAACTCAGTTGTGTTGGATTGGATGATTTTTGTTATATCCTTGGATATGTGTGAGCCTGCTAGTGTTCCTTATTCCTTGTGGGAATCATGCCCAGCTCGGGGGTGGCAGTGTTGCTGAGAGATTGATGAGCACACTAGCCTATGGTTGGGTGGAACGTTGCAGCGATGTAGTTGGTTGTAGGACAAGATTCTTTCAAGATAAGTATTTCTTGTGTGCAATCTCTGCAACTGTATCTTTTTTAATGAATTGAGATGAACATGTTGAATGTGTTGAATTAATGAATTAATTTCGCTGTATAATTGAAATTGTATACATCTGTGTATGTTTATTTCAATGCATCTCTAAATTACATTATGGGACTTAGATGGTCAGATTGATGATGAACTTAATGATCAAATATGTCCAAATTCTTTTGTTAACAGGTTGAATTTCCTTCCGCAACTTGCAAGATGTGAGATGCGGAAACGTCCTTCTGTAAATTCTGTTCCCTGCAGATTTTCCTTATGCAACTCTTCCTTCTGCATGCGAGATGTAGGATATGGGATGTGGATTCATGATCTCTATTTCCACAACTAATTGTTTTCGTAATAGTCTATTCCACATGCAGGATGCGGGATCACAAATTCCATATTTCCCCGATTCCGCAAACTCAAGCTTTCCGCACCGTTGATTCGCTGATTCTCAACCGTTGATCTGTTCCCAGATGCAGAACAAATTGTGATCATCAATTTTCATCGTGATATTTCCCCACCTTTCGATCTCCTCTGATATTTTTCTTTGTAGATATTTAAATGGATGACTAACAAGATCAATTTTTCTACTATTGGGAAGTGAAAGAATTTACACAGTGGTGAATATATTGAACTTCAAGTTGGGTGCTCCTCCAACAATTAGAGAGAGCAGTTATGGTTGTGTTCTATCTCTAGTGGATGAGAGGGGGCATGACTGTGTGGTATCAGATATGTGGGTTACTACATTGGGTCTTGATGGGCCAAGTTGAATAGTTAACATAGCCATTGGTAAATGGTTTTTACTTCTAATTTTATTATGCGGCTAACAATTTTGTTTATTAACACATATTGCAGAATAATAGTCACCCTCAAAGGGAAACATTCCAGATAGTGCATTTCAATAAAGTTGGTTTGGCTGAGCCATGAGAACCGACATGCGTGATGATGCACAGAACCCCAATGAATACGAGGAAGATTCTATGGGGGAAAATGTCTGAATTGGAAATGCCGAGATAGAGTCTAATGGGAGGAGGTTTCA
Source organism: Pseudotsuga menziesii (assembly GCA_001517045.1). Taxonomy (NCBI): domain Eukaryota; kingdom Viridiplantae; phylum Streptophyta; class Pinopsida; order Pinales; family Pinaceae; genus Pseudotsuga; species Pseudotsuga menziesii. The sequence goes on along the minus strand of LPNX011092386.1, from coordinate 199,378 downwards.
AGATAATCCTCCAAATTTTTCCGCCACCATGAGCAGCCTAAGGGTGGAGATGCAAAGTCATAGAGAAGATAATGAATGATTGGTTAAGGCTATGGAAGAGTAGAACTAGCTAAATGCATCCATGCTGCAAATTTTGACAGAAATTCAGAGGTGGATGAACTATGGGGACTGGAAAATGGGACCAGAAGGAAGTAAGAGCACTGCTGGAAGAAGAAAGAGATCTCCTACTGGGTCATCTAACTCTGAAGGATCCACGGGTGGTTCAAGTTCTTCTTCTTGTGACAATAACAGAAAGAGGTGCTACCAAAACTGTTTACGTGATGAATTCAAGAATGAAATTCTCCTACCTTCAATGGTGAGATAAAGAATGGTCAAAAAGGAAAAGCTTGGCTTCTTGGGATGAGGAAATATTTCAAATTCCAAGACTACTTAGGAAATACGAAGGCCAGGGTAGACATATTCAACTTGACTAAAAGAACATCCATATGGTGGGAGCACTTCAGACAAGTGAAAAAGATTAATGAAAGGAAGATTGCGTGGAAACAGTTCCAAACGTACTTCAAGCCAAAGTACCTCTCTGACAGGTATGATGATGATAATATCAAAGAATTCCATGAGATAAGATTGGGACAGAAGACCATGGAAGAGTATGCAAACAAGTTCTTGGAGTTTTTAAGATATGTCAAGTACATCAAAGATGAAAAAGTAAAAATCCATCATTTCCTGAGTGGATTTCCTCAATCTTACAAGGACAGAATCAAGTTTTATGCCTAGAACTCTGGAAGAAGTGATAAGGAAAGCTAAGTATTTTTATGAGCAAAGAAAAGGCAAAATTGTTTATCATAAGACATGGAAGGACAAGAAGAATGAGAAGTCTAACCCAAGGAAGAAATGTTTCAAACCTTCTAACTTCAGGAATCAGCAAAAGCAGCCAGCTAGAATGGTGGGAGAAAATACAAGAGATCCACAACAGGATAGAGCAACACTCCAATGTTGGAAATGTAGAGGACCCAACATACGTAGGAATTTTCCACTTGAGAATGAGAATGCAAGGCCAGCCTAAAACATTCAAGAGGTAGAAATAGTGGGTCAAGTAGCAAGGGATGTCCCTAGGATCTATGCAGCACTAGAGTACCGCCAAGAAGATCACCAGTCAACTGTGGTTGAAGTTGCAAGTAAGATTGTTGAGCAATCTATTTCTATTCTGATTGAACCTGGTTCTACTCACATTTACATTGCTTCTAGAGTAGTGGAGATTTGTGCTTTTAAGAAAGTAAATCATTGCAAATCCTGGTTAGTTCAGCTAGCCAGTGGAACTAAGAGAAATGTTAGTGAAGTGGTAGAGAAATTCCCATTGATGATGAATGGATTGGTAACTTGTGTAGATATGAATGTTCTACCACTTGGTTCCTATGATGTTTTCATTGGAATGGATTGGTGAGAATCTCATAGGGCAAAGCTCAACTGCTATAATAATACTTTTGAATGCATGGATGAAGAAGGGAACCCAATAGTTGTAAGAGGAATTCAAAAGGTGATTTCTGTAAGGCATATTTCAGCAATACAGTTGAAGAATATTTGTAGGAAAGGTTTCCATTTGTATGTAGCTCATATTATGGAGGAAACAGAGAATGAAACTCCTAGGATGGAGGACTTTCATGTGTTGTAGGAATTCAAGGATATTTTTCTTGATGAGATCCCAAGGATTCCTCTAAAGAGAGACATTGATTTCACAGTTGAGCTTGTGCCAGGAGCAACACCAGTGTCCAAGACACACTACAGGATGAGTACACTAGAAATGCTAGAGTTGAATATGCAACTGCAAGAGTTGTTGGAGAAGAATCATATCAGGCTGAGTGTGTCTCCTTGGGGAGCACCAGTTCTGTTTGTGAAGAAGAAATATCGTACACTCATATTGTGTATTGATTATAGACAACTGAATAAAGCCACTGTGAAGAACAAATATAATTTTCCTAGAATTGATGACCTCTTTGATCAAATGAGAGGAGCAAAGGCATTTTTCAACATTGACTTGAGGTGTGGTTACCATTACGTGAGAATAAAGGATGAAGACATTCATAAGACATCCTTTAGGACAAGGTATGGACATTATGAGTTTGTAGTGGTACCATTTGGTCTCAAAAATGCACCAGATACATTTATGTGCCTTATGAATAGTGTCTTCAACAGGTATTTGGAAAGTTTGTTCTTGTTTTCCTTGATGAAATTCTTATTTGTTCTAAGAATGAGGAAGAGCATGAAGATCATCTGAGATTGACATTACAATTTATCAGGGAGAATCAATTGTATGCAAAGTTGAGAGAGTGTGACTTATATAAATATATAATTCAGTATTTGGGTCACATTATCTCAGAAGAGGGTATATCTATGGACCCTAACAAGATTGAAGCCATTATGAATTGGCCTGCTCCAAGAAATGTGATAGATGTAAGATATTTTATGGGACTTGTAGGATACTACAAGAGATTCATTGAAGGATTCTCCAAGGTTGCACATGCCATCACTTGTTTGCAAAGGAAGGGGATAAAGTTTGAATGGACATCGAGGTGTGAAGAAATCTTCCATCAATTGAAGAATATTTTTACAAGTGCACTAGTCTTGAAATTTGCAGACCCAGAGAAATATTTTGTGGTGTGTACTGATGGATGCGGTCAAGGACTTGGAGGAGTTCTTATGCAAGAAAACCACATGATATGTTATGAGTCAATAAAGTTGAAGTAACATGAGAAGAACTATGCCACTCATGATCTGGAACTTGCAGCAATAGTACATGCTCTCAAGATGTGGAGACATTACTTGATGGGCAAAAGATTTGAGCTAAGGACAGACCATTGTGGTCTGAAGTATTTGTTTGATCAGCCTACTCTAAATGCTAGGAAAGCTAGATGGATGGATTTTTTATGTGAGTTTGATTTTTAAATCAAACACATAAAAGGAAAAGAGAATAAGGTAGCTGATGCACTAGGTGCAAGAAATGCATGTGGAATCTCTTATTATTTTCCAGACAGATTTGAGACGGTAGATTGTTAATCATGCTACTGAGGATGAATTGTATGTGTAGGTAAAAGACAAGTTGCAGCAGCAAAGCCTTGAAAAGAAGTATGAGGGATATAAATTATAAGAAGATGGACTCCTTACTTATAAGAACATAATTTATATTCCAAATGTAGCATATTTGAGGAGGGTTGTTATGGATGTGATCCATCAAGCTCCATATTTTGGACACCCATGATATCAGAAGATAATTGCTACAGCTAGGAAGCAGTACTTTTGGACAAGAATGAAAAAGGGCATGGCTGAATATATTTCAAGGTGCATGGAATGTTAGAAGGTGAAGGTTGGGCATCAAAACCCAGTCGGTTTGTTGCAGCCTTTGCCAATTCCAGAATGGAAATGGGAAGTTATTTCCATGGATTTTTTTACAAGATTGCCAATGACTTGGAGACAACATGATTCCATCATGGTTTTGGTGGACAAGTTGACAAAGGGAACACATTTTATACTAGTTATGTCTACGCATAAGACTGATGACATTACAAAGATATTCATGAAGGATATTTTCAAATTGCATGGATTGCCTAAGAAATAGTCTCTAAAAGAGATGTCAAGTTCACTTCCAATTTTTGGAAGGGATTTTTTGCAGATTTGGGTACCAAGCTAAATTTCACCACTGCCTACCATCCTCAGACTGATGCGAAGAAGGAGAGAGTTAACTAGGTGCTTAAAGACATGCTTCGGATGTATGTGATGGACAAACCAATCAAGTGGGAAGATTATTTACACTTGGTATATTTTTCTTATAACAATGGACAGCAAGAATCCTTAGGGGTGAGTCCATATGAAGCTTTGTATGGAAGGAGGTGTAGGACACCAGTAACTTGGGATAATCTAGTGAACAGGGTTGTGCTTCGTCCAAAACTGCTCAAGGAGGTGGAGCAGGAGGTTGTAAAGATTAAGAAGAATATGAAAGCATCCCAAGAGAGACAAAAAAGATCTGCAGATAAACATAGGGTGAACAAAGAGTTCAGTGTTGGGGATCATGTTTACCTCGGATTGAGGGCAAAGAAGAGTTCCTTGAAGCTTGGAAGTTGTGCCAAGATGTAACCTAGATACTATGGGCCATTTGAAGTGCTTAAAGGAATAGGTCCAGTTGCATATAAACTTGCATTTCCTGTTAGCGCTAGGGCTCATAATGTTTTTCATGTTTCTTTGCTTAAGAGATATGTACATGATACTAACCACATGATAAATTGGGATGTGATTCAAGTGGAACCTAAGGGAGAATTATAAATCGAGCCAATCTGCATCCTCAACAGGAAGGTCACAATGCTCCGAAACCAATCCATAGGGTAGGTAAAGGTGCAATGGGAGCATTACAATCCTAAAGAGGCTACATGGGAGCTGGAGGATTCCATGCGATTGGCACATCCATTTTTCTTCAATTCTGCAGAGCACTGAGGACAATGTTGTTGAAGGGGCAAGGGAATGTAACACCCCAGTTTTGACCTCATTTTCCTTAAATATATATGATGTAAATATTGTATGGAATCATGGCAAGGAGATCAAGGCCAAGGCCCTGCCATTGATTGATGTTTTGTGTATAGGTGATCAAGGTTGATGCCTACATTTTATGGTGCTAAGTCAAGCAAAATATATAATTTTGGACATCATATAAATATGTAATTTAATTAAAAACCCACAACCAACTATGTCAATGCAACAAATAATGAGATGGGGGCATGATTTCCTAAGGATAAGGGGGGGGATGTTTAACCTTGATCCGTTTTGGGGAAAATCCATGTGTTAAAAGGAAACACCCAAAAATGTATGCACATTCCCTCATGCATGCATGTTTTCATCTTCCATCACGCTTTGGGGAGCAGGGGACATTTTGATCATCCACCCTTCACATTTTCAGTTTTTTTCCTCATTGTGCATGCCCAGTCCATCATATGGCTTTCATGAAAAACATTGTGGTCCATTCTGATCATTCTTTATTCCATTATATTCATGTGCATTGTGTGTTCGTCCTACTTGCAGAACCATGTTTTGTTCTGGGTTGTTTGCTTTTTGTTACCATCCTCAGTCGCACAAAGGTTTTGGGTCTCCTTTTTTAATGAACGAATGAGAAGTGGAGATCGCTCGATTTTATGAGAAAGAGTGGTCAGCTGTGGTTTCCTCAGTGTTGTTGTGCAATGGTATCCTCTGTCACAAAGTGAGTGGAAGCCTATTTTGTTGTGTTGACATTGTGGTTTTCTGTGTGTGCATACTTTGCCTTGGTCTAAACTGGTTGGAGTGGTATTGAGTCTGAACTAGCTTGATAAACCTAGTGTAGGAAGAAACCTCACAAATAGATATAGAGGGGCTAGTTTTCTTCTTTGCACACCCTAGAAAACAATGGAATGGAAGGCATAGCCCGAGGGACTATGTAGCAGAGAAGGGGATGCTTCCTTGTGTTGGGTTTGTAGATTTTTTAGGATCCAAGTCCAATCTAGTGTAGGTGTCCATATCTCGGTGGTTGAGCTCATTATCTTAGTAGTTCAATATTTCCAACTCCTTTGCAGCCTGATAAACCCGTATGTTAGTTGGCTTGGCTAGTCCTTAATGTGAATGTTGGCTTGACTGACTATAGTCTGATAAACCCAACAGTATATTGGCTTGTTTGGTTGTAGCTTGATAAACCCAGTTGTGTTGGCTTGGTTGAGTTTTGTTGTATCCTTGGCTATGTGTGAGCATGCTAGTGTTCCTTATTTATTGTGGGAATCATGCCTAGCTCAAGGGTGGCAATGTTACTGAGAGATTGATGAGCACACTGGCCTATGCTTGGGTGGAACGTTGCATCGACATAGTTGGTTATGGGACAAGATTCTTTCAAGATAAGTATTTCTTGTGTGCAATCTCTACAACTGTATCTTGTTTAATGAATTTTAATGAACATGTTGAATGTGCTGAATTGATGAATTGATTCCGCTGTATAATTGCAATTGTATGCATCTGTGTATGTTTCTTTCAATGCATTTATAAATTACGTTATGGGACTTAGATGGCCAAATTGGTGATGACCTGGATGATCAAATCTGTCCAAAGACTTATGTTAACAGGTTGAATTTCCTTTAGCAACTCTTCTTTCCACAACTTGTGAGATGCGGGATGCAAAAAATTCCTTCTGTAAATTCTGTTCCCCGTAGATTTTCCTTCTGCAACTCTTGTTTCCACATGTATGATGCAGGAATGAGAGATGCGAGATGTGGCTTCATGATCTCTATTTCCACAATAGTCTATTCTGCATGCAAAATGCAGAATGCAGGATGCGGGTTTGCAAATTCCATATTTCTCTAATTCCACAAACTCAAGCTTTCTACATCGTTGATTCTTACGGGTTGATTCCCAATCGTTGATCTGTTCCCGAATGCAGAAAAAATTGTGACCATCAATTTTCGTCGCGATCTTTCCCCTCCATTTGATATCCTCTGAGATTTTTTCTTCATAGATCACTGAATGGATCACTGACACGATCAATTTCTCTATTATTGGCAAGTGAAAGAATTTACACACTAGTGAATAGAATGAACTTCGAGCTGGGTTCTCTCACAACAATCAAAGTGAGCAATTATGGTTGCATTCTCTCTCTAGTGGATGGGAGGGGATGTGACATGCCATCTCTCTAAGCACCAATCCAAATAGGTTTTACCCTGTTCAACAACACCTGCAAAGCAAATGAAGTATCACCCGAGATGTTCGAGGGAGAGCTGCAGGAACCAAATTTCTATAGTAAGGAGGAGGACTTGCGCATCTATTTCCCAATATTTTCTTACTATCACGATAGTAACCAGATATTCAAGTGGGGGTTTTATCATCACTTATTCATATTCAACCGCATCAGAAACCATTCACATCAGATCACATTATTATATTCATTCATAAACAGATTGACAAATATGAAACCATCCAGTATGCAGATACATCGCATCATTTAAGAACATAAACCATATCACAACATTTAATCATTCAGATCACATCATTAAAACCATAAAACCAAAAAAATACAAGCAATATAGTTTCCAACATCATCCACACTTGTCATATTACTTCCGTAGATCAAAACAAGTTTCCAAAAGACAAAACTGAAATAGTAGATACAAAGATCGATCTTCTGCAAATGTCAAAAAAATTATCTAAGACAAAATTCAAGATCTCCTTCTCTAATTGATTATCACCTACTACATTTCTAACTCTATATATAGACTTTCACCTTTACAAAATGGTCTACTTATAACTAGTTTCTAACTAACTTGGACCAAAAGCTACAAAATTATGGCCAAGTCGACTCTTTGTCAACTTCTTCACCTTACGCACTATTCTTTGTCTTTCGCACTATGTGCATCCATATCACTTGCCAACATGCCCCCAACACAAACTTGTGGCTCATCCTCGAACCACATCAACTGGAGACTGTGTATTCATTAATCTTGATTTTGGAGTCCTCATATTGTTGTTTAAATTCATCAATAACTGTCTTTTCCTTCATACTAATTGCTATGCATTCTTCTGCATTCTAATCTATCAGATGCTCTACAAGTTTCCGGGTCACTTTTTTGTGACTCTCCTATGTATCTTGAAGTGCATTGACCGCCTTGAGTTCCAACTGCTCACGAACTTTCTTGGAATTCATTCAGCTGAGTTATGCACCATTGATGGTGCTCTCTTACTTTGGTGGCTCTCTATTGCAATTATTTCAGCTTTACTGCCTTAGTCACTTGCACTACGAGGGGCATAATTTTGAGGGATGCCCTCTTTGCTATTAATTATTCCTCAGCCTCATGTATTTGTGCACTTAACTACTGGAGGCTCTCATCCTGAACCACACTTATGAAAAATTAGGTAGTTTCAGCTGTGACTTTCTTGGCTGCCTTCTCGCTCTCTTCTAGTTGTGTTTCTGCATATTCAATATTTTTATTGTGCTATGCCACCTATTCTAGTGGCATGCTGGGGACTGTGTGGGCCTACAATTCTTCATTATATTCTCTCCTATTTGTGATAACCTGTCCTATTCACAGAACTTTAGCCTATGTGAACATCTCTTTTGTGATGTGAGGGATTTCCTGATAGGAAAATGAAATGGTTTTCTCTAGTTAGACCTTATCATCCTAGATCTTTTATTTTTCCATTGTTGCTACGTCATGTGCCTTCTTTAGGTGTTATATTTATTCCTTTTCCAATGCCTCTTATTCTTGTGACTTTAACAAATGGTCGCCAATGATTTCCTCCTTGTCGATGATCTCCTAGCTCGTGGTATTTTGCAACCACACTAGAATGTGGGTTGGAAACTCATTGAAATCAAGAGTGATTGTATGGAACTAGTGCATCGTCATGTCAACATCCTCAGTTCTTGTCTCCAACACCCTTGGTGGAACCTGTACAATTCAAAATTTCTTTCCCATTGACAACTCTGCGGCTCTCTGCAACACATTTGTTTGCGACACCTTTTCTAGAATCGCATTGGTTAAGGATTGCAATAGATTCTTTACTTCATGAAAATATTCTGTCGAGTGTTGTTTTAAATTGTCCTTTCTCACAGTGGTCTTTGTGGTGATCGTAGTGAGAATGTGACTCACCTAGTCACCTATCATTGTTGGGGCACTGCTTCCTTCTCCCTATTCATATCGTCGCTTTGTTTGACCTTCTTTGAACTGTTGATCCATATCAGAGTCTGTCAAAGTCTTGGATGACTCGTACTGCCACTCTTGCTCACTCTCTTATGCTTGTGTCTTATATACTAGGGCATTGGGTAGAGGACCCACCGCAATATCCAAAAATTCTTTGCTGTTGATTGATAGTATCCAATCATCAATTATCATGTTAAGATCCTCATATTCCAACTTATACTGGGTGGTAAGCCACTTATTTTCCTTGTCTCTTCATTGTTGGATATGAATTACCTGAGAGACCATCGCAAGCCTTGCAACCCACCGATACTTTGTCACTACCTCCTTAGATAGGCGTAGAACCCTTTCTGTCACAAGCCGCATTGCATCCTAATACAGGTAGAATTGTATTATGCAATCAATCAATAGGTCCTTCTGGTTGATATACCACAGATTTTGGTACCTTGTGCCCTTACAAACCTGGGCGATTTAAATGTACATCCCCTAATAAACCTGGGGATACATACATACAACTAGTGCGATCAATATTAGCACTCATGAGTAAGTGAAGGTCTTCTTACCATATTGGATGAGCATCGCGTCCTCTATCAACTGGTTTGGAAAAAAAAATGACCAATTCATATGCATGCCCTCTACACACTACTCTGGGCATGCTATCACTCCAAATGTGCATTGATTAGGGAATCTTTTTCTTACTACTTTGACAACCAAAATTTTCACCGCAACCCAAACTGCGCGAGCATTTATTGTATTGACAAAATAGGCTCTATTGTACCAGTCCACTCCATATTTATTCTTGAATTTAGCAGTTAACTGCTTGTCATTATCCTTTCCATGAAAGTATTGCAATGGATAGGGCCACTTCATAGGAAACCTAGTTATCTGTGAAATCAATTCCATAGTGATTGGTACCTTGGTATATAGCCACAAGTAACCTCCATGAAAACATGCCAACAAATGATTTACTCATGCATTGGCTTCCAATAGATGACAAATGTGTGGCATGTGCGTGAGGCCTAACAACCGTGACCTTTGTAGTCCCATCACCCACTCCTATGGTGTGCAAACAAGCTGTCTGCCATCCCTTTGACCTTGTGACTTGAACAGCTCCACTATGTATTTAGTGCATGTCAACATGTCATGATCATTGTACTTCATTTTTGTTAGACATGGCACAATGTTCAGCATGCAATGCATTTCCATGGGCATTGCCGACATCCTAATGGGGTATTTATGTTTCTTGGTCAATTTAATATGGGGTGCACCAGGCTTACACGTGGGGATAAAATCAAGGATGTCTGTAGTCATCGTCCCATTTATTTTTGCAGAGTCTTCAGCTTTGGTTGTCAATGGTTCATCCTGTGCCACAGCTTCCACTTCCACCCTACTTGAACTTCTGGTAGTATGTTTCTTCTATGAGGGTGGCTCAAGTCGATTTCCCCCCTCTTCTTCTATGAAATCCATGGAGATTATGTTTGCATGCTAGGAATTTCCTCCACAATATATGTGCTAATGGGTGGAAAATCATGGACACTACCACTCAAAATCACTTGCATCATTGTTGCAGTCTAATCACTCACAACCTTTCAACTATGCTCTACTATCTCTTGCTGCTTTGATCAACTCAACAATCATAATGGTTCATCCAAATCACACCACGCCAACTCTTATAGCTCAGAAGCACTTGTGTGAAGTATCACCAATCATTAAAACCAAATCCACCACTATCACCTAAATGTGTCACCGATCCTCCCAATCTAATGGTAGGATCCCCCATAAATATGTGTCCCGTCGAATTGCGTCATCACCCAATAGGTTTAATTACTGCATTAATTGCCTAATTTGACCATATCGCGTCCCCTTGAACATCACCAAAGTGCTTCCTTGTTGTGACCTTGACATTTTTCCTTGTGTTGCCACTAGTTTCTAGTGCACCAGCCTCTTCTACATGACCTCAACCCTTTTTTTTCATTGCGCAGTTCCTTAAGCATCACATCGCACTTGGCTATCCCAGTAGGGATTTATCCAGCTCCCATTCACTAACTTAGGAATAATTGTGCCATCTAGCTACTGCAGCTACATAGTGCCTCCATTGGTAATGAAGTTGATTACATAGAGACCTAACCAACACATTTTCAACTTACCAAGGTGTTTCACAAAATTACTGTCATAGAGTAGCACCATATCGCCTTTCTAGAAGTGGCTGGTTTTGATGTGTCGATCATGCCATGCATTCTGGAAATCCTTTTCAACTCATTGGTGAAATATTGCAACAAACCAATCTTATTCAAGTTGCAACAATTGCGCCAAGCATTCTTCTAGTGCTCCTTCGTCATCCATCCCTGTCGTTGTTGCGATACATAGACTTGGAATAATATATTCCATTGGCATCACTGCTTCTTGGCCATACACCAACTTGAATGGTGTCTTCCCTATCAATCATTTGTAGGTAGTTTGATAGGCCCATAATATCATTGGAATCTTCAATTCCCAATCGTTTCGTCTTGAATTGCAGACCTTGGTGAGTGCATGCTCCAATACCTTATTGAATGATTCCACTGTTCCATTAGCTTGTGGATGATAGGGAGTGCTCTTCCTCTGCTAAATCTGGAACTCGTTCATCATTGTGCTAATAGTATGATTGATGAAATGAATCCCCTGATTTCTCATCAATATATTCAGACAACCAAATTGAGTGACAAAATTTTCAAACATGAACCTTATTGCCATCGTAGCGGTCCAATCCATCATGGGTGTTTCTTCCACCGATGAAGTTAGATAATATGTCATTGTTATGATGTATCATGCACCCTTCCATTTTCCTGGTGGGTTGATGGGTCCCAAAAATTCCACTTCCCATTTATCAAATGGTTGCATTGTTACTTGATGTATTTATCAAATGGTTGCAGTGTTACCTAAATGATTCCTTGTTCTTTGCAAAACATCACAACTCTTCACATAATCCATTGCATCATTGTGCATAGTTGGCCACCAGAGACCTACGTGGAGTATCTTCCTGGAATTTGCATAACCTCCATAGTGTCCTCCTGCAACCCCATCATGTGATTCCACCAGTATCCTCTCTTGTTCATGTGGTAAGACATAGCGACATAAAATTTTATCTGGTCCCATCTTATAGAGTTGTCCAACAATTAACTGAAAATACGTAGCCCAGATAACCAATTGTTTCTTCTGACTTGTGGTGAAATCATCTGGGGCCTTCCTGGTCTCCAAGAATTGGATAATTTTCTCATAGTGATCTTGAACATTCCAACCTTGAATAGCTGCGCATCAGGTAACCCATCCTCAATGCTGGTTGGGTATTCACCTATCTCAATCCGTCACAAATGATAAGGTCCCACATTCAAGCGACTAGGGTTCATGATGATTTCGAAATCAAACTCTTGGAAGAGTAGCATCCAATGACATATATCCCCCCCCAACACTGGATTGTTGACCAAGTACTTTAATGCATAATGATTAGTGAACATCTTAAAATGTCCTCCCAATAGATAGTGGAGAAGCTTTTCCAATGCATAGACCATCATCAATCCTTCTCTCTCAGTTGTCGTCTATTTTCTTTTGGCAGATGACAATTTGCAACTTGTGAAATAAATTGGACAATCAATTGCTCCTTCTCCTGGTTGCGCAAAGATGACTCCTAAGGCAACCGATGATGCATCAACATGGACATGAAATTCCTTTGTCTAGTCTGAAAAGACCAAAATCAGTGTAGTGACCATTTTCCTCTTTAGAGTATTGAGACTTCCTTGACACTTAGGATTCCATTCAAATTGGGAATCTTTCTTCAACATCTTCTCCATTGGTGCAGTGATCGCTGCATATCCTTTGATCAGCTTGCAATAGTATCCCATATGGCGCAATGTCGCTCTAAGTTGATTCACATTCATTGGTGGAGGTATATTAACAATTATTGCAATCTTTGTAGGATCGACTAACATTCCTTCCTTACAAATGATGTTAACCAACAAAATCCCAAATGGCACACAAAATATGCATTTTTCATGAATTCAGTGCAATTTGGTGTTGTCAACATCGATCCAACATCAATCCCAGATTGGCGGGGTGATCCTTTACAAACCTTTACATCATTAAATAATCCATGTATACCACTATAAATTTCTGGATGAAGTCCTTATACACAACAACTACGATCCTAGAGAATATCACAGGTGCGTTCTTGAGTCCAAATGGCATCACCGTGTACTGAAAGCATCCCCACTTAGTCACAAAAGCATCTTATGGAGATCTTCCTTCGCAATCTTGGTCTGATGATAACCTAAGAACCCATATGTGAACGAGTAGATCTACTAAACACCTACTTCTTCCAGTACTTTGATAGTAAATGGCATAGGGAATGAATCATGAAGGCATGCATCATTTAGCTCCAGAGATCGACAAAGATCTGAACGTCGCTTGTCTTTTTGTCTTGAATTACCATTGGAATGATCCATTTTGATTCTTCGATTGGTTTAATGATTCCTACATCCAACCTTCTCTTAATTTCATCCTTCACTCATTCCTTGTATCACGAATTTAGGCGATAAAAATGCTACTTCACTAGCTTTGCATTTGGTTTGAGTGGGATTTTCATTTCTCTCACATCTACAAGAATCCCTTTCATTTCAGAGAATTTGGTCGGAAACAAGTCCTGAAACTCATGTAATAGATCAGTAATTTCACCATAGTCTCTTCATACCAATAATCTCCAACATTGGAGAAATTTGGTTCCTCTTCAGTCCCAATGTTAACCTTTCATATCTTCAGCGGTTTGTGAACTTTATCTGTTGGCATCTCTAGTGATGCGATATCCCGACTTCCTTTATATTTTGGGATGTTGATAATACTTGGGTCATCCCCATCATTAGTTCCTCTTGTTACATTGTAACACTCCATCATCGATTGCATCATTGGTACCTCATGTGATTCCTTAGGGAATGCAACGTGAATAACCTCCAAGACAACATCACATATATGATGAAGTGCATTATGAATGATTGGATCAACATTCACAAAATTGAAAGTGTGACTGAAACAAATCATCAAGTCCTCCCATGTTGTGATATCCCTTCATAGCTTTGTTGATACATACCACTGTTGCGAAATTTCACCAAGTGTGTGTACAAAAGCATGTACCCACTCATCCTTTGGTCATGAAACCCATGCAGTATAACATGAAATCAGATGATCATTGGGATCATTCGTCCATCATAATTCTTGAATCGATAGTGCTTTGTTTTATCAAATCAAATTTCCATCAACCTGCGTTACAACGATCATCCATGGATCGATTTATTATGGGTCACCCACCATCATGCTGGAGTGGCATTCAATGGTTCCTCCAATTCCAACAATCTACGTGGTTCTGAATCCTTTTCTTTAAATTCACTGATGAACTCAGCCAAGTTGGGTGATCCTTCATATGTTGGTAGCTCAACAATCTCCATTGCGACCCAACGCAATGATTGAGTGACCCATCCACACTTTCAGATGGATACTTCACGTAGTCAATTCTGCCAATTTTCCAATGCATCATGAGAATTTTATCATCATATCTCGAGCTTTTCCAACCCAGCTCTCCATTTGTAGTGGGATGGAAATGATCTTTCAAAATTTTGTATGCATGGTCCCACCCTCCTACAACTGTTTCCTTGACTGGTTCGACATATCTTCTTCTTTCGCTCGGATCCAATGGGGCTATGACTCTTATGTCATGGTTCTTGAAAGTTATTGCCCACTTCTTGAAGTTAATTAATTCCAAGTTTTCAGTAGCACATCCAATCCCCAGCAGTTCGGGATATCAGCTTCCTTCATCAACAATTTCGATAACATCAAAATCCACATATGTCTTCGATCCTTCAACCTCCACCATTAAGCGTGGTACTTGCACAATTGGAAACACCTTGGCCTAATTAGCTAGTTGCAGTTGGATAGGGTACCAAAACAGCTTTGGTTTCCCCATATTCTCCCATGTCTACTTGTCAAAATGTTGACATCTGAGCCCAGGTCTAGAATAACTGAATCCACATCGTTATCATCAATTTGGACATTCATCCTGATCTCCTTTACTTTTTTGTTTTTGTGCAATAAATTAACAATGGAGTCTTGTCGACCTTTCTTTGGTCAATATAACAGACTTGTGATCTCCTCTAGCACATCATGATATTTTTCTAGCAACAAGAAACATTCAAAGAAAATTTTCAATGTACCATACGTCTGTGATGGTCCTACTACAAGCGTTGAATCAAAAACATACGAAGTTTCAAAAATATGAAACTTACCCATATCCCTTTTGATGGTGTCTCTTGTGTCAAAGAATGTATCCATCTCAGCATTGACTTCGAATTACACTTTTTTACAAGCCTCCAATCGGATCCGTGGGATCATCCATCATCCGCATCGTCATACCTCCCTAAGTGATGACTCCAACATCCACAAGTTGAGTCTTAAGTTCCGCTGAAATATTCCCAACCATTGGGCCTCGGTTTTGATTTTGTGGTAGATTCATAGGTTGGTTCACAGCCTGGTTCTGCAGTGGTGAAACATTATTTGCTTGCCATTTTTCGATTAGTTGTGGATAATGTTCAATAGTGTGATCTATGGCGGTACAATAGGTACATTACGACTGATGTTTTGAGAAATCTTGCTGATAATGCCCCAATACTCCACAATTGTAGCACTACATCGATCCTCAATCTCATCGCCTCCTTGACCAAAACCTCCATTTCATCCTCCTAAAAATCCTTTGTGAAATCCTCCTTGTTGTTGATACTATGGTTGATTAAACTTCTACTACTACGGTGGATTCTGTTGTGGAACAAACTATGATTGAGTGTACTATGGATGAGTATACTATGGCTATTGTGGAGCATACTACATCTGATTATGTTGTGGTTGCACCGAAGTAAAATATGGTTGTGGTTGCACAAACTGTGGTGGCTGCTACGGTGGCGGTCTCTCCATCAATTGGTGTTCTTCTCCTTTCATGTAGTATGTATCCATTGTCCTTTCCTGGAGCAGGTCATATGCTCAATAGTCCTTCTCTTCATGGCCAAAAGAAAGACAGAATTATAGAACAAGTTTGTAGGCTTGGATACCATATTCTAGAGATACACACATTCCTCATGTCGATGTCCATGAGTTTGATAGATTCAACACCTTGGTAAGCCACCTTTACTTAGTGGATTTGGAGCTCCTGACAACAAGTAGTTATGGAAGTCTGAGCATTGATATTTACTATGTCTTTTCATGTGACATCGAGTATACTAGACTTCTTTATGAATTCATTTTCCTTTATTGATATATTTCAGTTGAATCGTTAGATTCCCCAATTGCAATTAGATCTGATTCATTCCAACTCCAGTTTCACCAACTAGTGAAGCTTCCATCTTCATCATGATCTCCAAAGCCTCCATTAGAGGAAATTTGAGGTCTAAAATGGGCCTCGTAAGGAAAATAATAAAATAATTGTTAAAATTATAAAATAATAGCTATTAATTTTGGAGGAAGAATGAAAAAAACTACTTTTTTGTTTGTATTTTTGACAATGTGATGATGATGTCATCATCATGTTTTTTCAGGTATTTCTTATTTTTGGGGTAGCGGGGTCTGTCAAAAGTACGCAGTGTGGGTACTCGTTGGATGCAGAATTAAATTCTGCATCCAATGAGCTCTTCTGCTTGGAATTTGAGTAAAACCACAGGGAGATATGTTGAAAGTATGAACAAAAATACTTTTCTTTTATGAAAAATATGTCATTTCAACCATTATGATTGACTCATTTTATTGAAATTCTATTGGTTGCTGAATTCAAACTCGTAAAATTTATTGTTGGCACATTTTCTTATAAGGCCCATTTTAGACCCTAAATTTCCTCTAATGACTCTCTGTCACAATCTTCAGCTACATCAATGGCATGCATATATGTGGTACTAACGCTACAATAAACCATTCTTTGTGTTGTACATTGCTCATTCCAAATATGACTTTTTCCATCAATTCCTTGAATCATTTGTCAAAATCCTAACCGATTTGTTCATATATTGCTTGATTTCCTTCAATTCCATGAAATACTGAGACCCAAATTTAGGTTTCCATAATTCCTCAATCAATCTGGTTCTAATCTCTTCTAGAGTCTTTGATTGGTTCCCCGTTGGAACTTATACGAACTTCATATACCAATCTAATGCGTGACCTCAAAAATTTGTCGCCAACTAACCCTTCTTAATATCTTTGTCTTGCACTTGCTTCACAGTCTAGACTGCTTCGCAGAGAAACCAATATTGTTCAGGATCCTTAGTCCCATTCCCATGGAACAAAGCTAATTTCACATCATCATCCGCCATCTTGGTCCTTCTTCCTGTGTTCATTGATATGCTACTATTATTGTGTTGATGACACAATGGGAAATTTCATGTTGATCTGGTGTTTCTTCCTGAATGTGGTGCAGGGCATGGAGGTGTAGGTATGTTGTTTCTTTGGGTTGGTCCTTCCTTGGGCTCGGGTGTATCTTGGTCATCTCCTTCATTGTTTTAGGTTCACTTAGTCCCTTGTGATATTCTCTCATAGTTTATTTTCCTGGTTGCAGCAAGACTCTCCTGAGTCCTTTTCCTCTTCTCTTGCTAGAACCTCACCCTAGTTCCTAGAAGACCATACTCTTCCTCGACTTGCCTCATAGTTTCATCGTAACTCCCATCCATATACCCCATATCATTCCATACAACCCTATTCTTCGTAGTACTCGCAACTTCCACACACTAGATCTCTACTTGTCAGAGTTCATTTTTAATATACCATTTTCACACATAAGCATCTTAATACACAATTGCAAGGACAATAGAAACCTATCCCTTGGTCCTTTACAATAGTCCATTTCTACGTTGCTATAGGACTTGACTGTGTCTAATGCAAACTCAATGATGTATCATCCCTAGATGCTATCGAGCCACACCTTAACGACCCTCGATGGTCTTTTTTCTACCTCCTTCAGTGGCTCGATCAGCTCTGGGGTTCAACAAGTGTTGAAATATTGTAACTTCGAAGAATATTCTATATGTATCTTTTGTGGTCCCCGATGGTCCTACTGGGAGAACCACTTGTATTATCTTGTACCCCAATGCTTCTAATCGGAATAACTAATAAGAGTCATGAGGTTGTCCCCTCTAATTGTAAAGGTGGATCATTAGCACCCCAGTGTGGTTACTTGAGCCTACATGTGTAACTCGAGCCTACATGATTAAATCGAGCCTACATGTCGAATGAGTTAATTCAAGTGAATGGATGAATATAAATAGAGGTGTGGTGCTCCACATTTGAGACACACACTCTCACTTGTGTAGCGCATTAGTGTAGACGAGAAGTAGCTGGAGAAGGAGGAGGATCAGGATTTGATCTCCTTGCTGGTTTTATCTTTTATCTTTTTGGGGAATCTATATTGAGGAATATTTTGCTGGGTTTTTCCCTTTAGGGTTTTCCCAGGATAAATATTTGTGTTCCTTTTGTATGGTTGTGCTTGTCTATCTTTCAGTGATCCTGTTTATATGCTTTTGTTATGAAAAATGAAATGAAATACGGATGTCTTAGCTAAGCATATGAAAACTTAACATGGTATCAGAGCCACCCTGAAAAGAAGACATTATGCAGCTACAGAATCTAGGGCTTCTTACTTTTTGGTTCTCTCTCCACAATCGATCAGCAAAAGAAGGCTAGGCTGACTCTCCATTGAAGGGCACATCTTTCTGTCGAAGTAGAATTCGATTCCGAGCATTTTCAGTTTTCCATGTGGGAAATTAGGGCTTCTTGCAAAAGAAGAATTTTTGAGTGAGCCCAGTATAGGATTGATATCCTCATAAAACTTGAAGTTTAGAGACCTGGATCAAGATTTTTGGTTGGGTGAAACTCCAGGAGAGTCAAACCCTAGTTTGACCCGAAGCTAGAAAAACCCTAAATACTAAAACTGCTAAGTTTTGGTATATTCGCTATATCCCAATATTGGCGAAGGTTCAGGACCTAAAAATTGCAAAGACTGAATATAAAATCCTGATGAACAATGTGTCCAAAATTAAGCCTCATATTCGCTATATTATAGGATATATGATCCCTCCACGTTAGGGTTCCATCCCCTTCCAGAATTCATCCCTAAATAGGACACCTAGGGAAAATTGCTATATATTGGGCTACAGAGGTCCAAATGGAATTCTTGAAGATTTTATAGAAAGAGAACGTACCTAAATTTTTGTGATCCAAATTTCAGAACCTGAAGATGAACCAGTGACATGTGGCATTCCGTACAACTTCACTGTTCTGAATAGTCCTGTAACAAGTCACTTTGGGAAAATGATCATAAATCAAAATTGGTGAAACCAACTCTAATTAAACATGTGGTTTTGGATCAGGGACATGTGAGGTTACCTCAGTGAGAAATTTTAGACACAAAGGAGCATTTATTTCAGAGATATCATAGAAACAGTAACAAGAATTTCTGCAGAATAAATTGGAAAACTAGGGCTTCCTGTTCCAGGAGCTTCCCTCCACTGTTTTCAGAAAAGGAGTACATTGGACATCTCCATTTGAAGAGATATATATTTCTATCCAATCAGATCTAAAAGATTCCAAGTTTTTAAAATTAGGGTTTCTCTGACAAACCCTAGATCAGCCAGCTCCGGAAGCAGGACGAACACCTCAAATCAGTAAGATCTAATCTTTTGCTATTTGCATTTGAGGTTCTCATTTCAAAGTGATATATCACATCAGATTGATGATAAGCTTGGTGAAGTTGAAAACTTCCAAGCATGAAAGTATTTGATCTCTCTAAAGAAAATGAATTGGACACCTACATGAGTAGAGAGGTTCCAGTTCTAGAAGGAGATGAGCCTCAAAGACTTACACAAGAAGAACTTGATCAAGGACAAGAAGATCACTGTTGATTCAATCATGGATCAACTTGTACCACAAGTGTCTTCCCTAAAGACACCGAATATGTTTGATTTCTTGATCAAGGTATTTGAAGATAAGAACATAATTCAGAAGATGGATTTGAGAAAACATTTGAAGAATGTGAAGATCCAGAATACATAACATCTTGAAGCAATAGAAGAAGAAGCAGAGAATGCAAAAGTGGTGATAGCTACCTTGAATGGCCTCCCATGATCATGGAATTCATTCATGCGAGGAATGTGTGCCAGAAGAAATTGATTAATTTTAGTTGACTTTGGGAAGAAGAAGAAGCTCGTCTCATAAGAAGAGAAGAAGAAATATGGGAGCAAATTGAAGATCAAGCTATCACCATTCAAAGAAGATCTCTCAATCGATGAGGAATATGAAGAACTCAATTCTTGATGAACCCCTTATCCATCTTATCATTTGGATAAGAAATGATGATAAAGAAAAATCATCAAGATGGAGTCTACCCACGAAACAAATAAAAGATAAGTATTCAATTGTCATTTCATGATATTGTTTTACATTTGATTATATTCAGTTGATGTGTTATGCATGATAGATTGTTTGCATCAATGACTGTATACTACTAATATGCATGTGATGGGTAAGTAGCTCATGGTTATATACAACTCTCCATTGCTACTTATCAAACCTCTTTGCTGACATATTGGATTAGTCTAGAAATTTTCTGTGAGATATGGATGAATGTTGTATTGGCTAAACAGTTGCATGATGCATACGAATTTTTCATTATGCAATAGTTCTAACCATGCAACTAGTGCATTTGAATTGTAGGAAAGGTCATGTACAACCTCCTACAAGAAAAGAAGGATGAGACTTGTTCCAAAGAACAAGTGATGACAATTCAATAAACATGAATCTGAAGCTCCCAGGGTCAGAGACACCATGACGGAAGAAAGAGATTCAAAGAGTGGTAGATCGACCTCGAAGGATGAAGACTACCATGGGTATGAGAGATAACTCAAGATGAATAAAAGAATGCTATGAAAGAAGCTATGATCAAAGAATAACAGTTGATCATGGGGAATGATGTATATGATATGATTTCGAGACATAAAGGAAAATATGTAGTATCCTCCATATGGATATACAAGAACAAGTGTACAAAGCAAGGTTCATGATTTGCCTCAGAAAGAATAGACTATGACATGACATACTCTATTGACCAGTATATATCAAGCATAGAACCACCTGTACAGAATGAAGAAGGAAGATAATACTCCACTTCAAGGGGAGTGACTATAGAAGATATCTGAGTTTGACACGGTACGACATGATGGACAGCTTCCTGATGGATCGAGAATTTTGGGTTCCAACCTTCAAAGTTGAATGCAGAAGACTAGGATATGTTGATGATCTGACAAGATGAACTCATGGAAGATGTTATGATAAAAGAATACTAGAATGATGTTTGGGATATAGTACTCAAACCAAAAAGCAAGAATGTGGTATCTTACAAATGGATTTGCAAGATAAAATATGTCACTGATAAAAGTAAGGAAAGACTTATGGCTAGAGGTTTCTATAAGAAAGAGGGAATTAATTCTGAAGAGACACTTACTCCAGGAAGCAAGGTACACTTACTTCAGAACTATGATGGTAGTTGCTTCCATGATGAAGTAAAGACAATCCTTCCTTAATGGTATGATTGGGGAAGATTTTTACATTAAAAGGATTTGAAGTTGAAGAAAGATGGACTCATATATGTAAGTTGAAGAAGGCCCTCTATGGAATGAAGCAAGCTCCCAGAGCTTGGTATGGAAGGATAGATAGTTTCCTGTCAATTATGGGCTTTACCAAGAGTAAAGTTGATCCTAACCTTTATCTCAAGGTT
Organism: Pseudotsuga menziesii; assembly: GCA_001517045.1. Classification (NCBI taxonomy): domain Eukaryota; kingdom Viridiplantae; phylum Streptophyta; class Pinopsida; order Pinales; family Pinaceae; genus Pseudotsuga; species Pseudotsuga menziesii. The sequence goes on along the minus strand of LPNX011092386.1, from coordinate 177,874 downwards.
ATAGAAGATGAACCTATCATCCTGTTATTATATGTGGATGACTTATTCTTGACAGGGAAGGAGAAACAAATCATGGAAAGAAAGAAGAAACTAGCAGAAGAATTTGAGATGAAATACCTTGGGTTAATGCACTATTTCCTAGGTCTGGAAATATGACAAAGTTCAAAAGAAATCTTTCTCAACCAAGGAAAGTATGCGGTAGAGATATTGAAGAGATTCAATATGTTGGAATGCAAATCCATGGCCACACCCATGGACTCCAACCTGAAGTTGTTAGTTGATGACTCATCAGAGTTAGTGGATGTGACTCATTACAGACAAATCATTGAGTCATTAATGTACTGAACAAATTCCAGACCAGACACTTGTTTTGCTGTGAACACCTTAAGTCAATATCTTGTTCAACCAAGATGGGTTCACCTAGTAACCACAAAACATGTGGTGAGATATTTCAAAGGGACTATAGACTTTGGTCTATACTATGATGGTAGCCATGAGTATAGATTATATGGATACACAGATACAGATTGGGCTGGAAGTATCTCATAAAGGAAAATCACATTAGGTAGATGCTTTTGTTTGGGGTCTGCTATGATTTCATGGTTTAGCAAGAAACAGTCCAGTGTTTCTTGTAGCACGGCTGAAGCAAAATACATAGTAGATTGCTCTGCTAAGTTGTGAAGTCATATTGCTTCGGAAGCTGATATCAAGTCTCTTTGACCTGAAGATGGATACTACAATGATTCTATGTGATAACCAGATTTGTGATGACAGAGAACCCTGTGTTCCGATTGTAACACATAAAAATTCGATATTTCTACATATGAGATAAGATGTAGATGATTATGTTTCAGTATTCCCATACTAAAGATATAGATGATGTTTCAGTATTTACATACTGTAGATGCAGATGATGATGATTCCGTATTTCTATACTGAAGATGTAGATGATGATGGTTTGAATGATGATGTACTGATGAAGCCTCTGTCTCGAGTAAAGTTCAAACACTTTTGAGACAAGCTTGGTGTTGTTCGAAAAGACCTTCCTCGAAAGGGGGAGTAGCGATGTGGCAGTGGGATTGTATCATCCCTGGACACTTTCCCTAAAGTGATCCGGAGACCTCAATCCTAGAGAATGAAGAGGGATTGTATCATCCTCGGAGATCTGTCCAAAAGTGATCTGGTGACCTTGGTCCTCGAGAATGAAGAGGGATTGTATCATCCTGGGACATCTGTCCAAAATAGATCCGGTGACTTCGGTCTTCGTGAATGTGGTGGGATTGCATCATCCTTGAACTTCAGTTCAAAATGTATCTGGAGGTCTCGGCCCCTGTGAATGTGGTGGGATTGCATCATCCCTAAACTTCAGTTCAAAATGTATCTGGAGGTCTCGGTCCCTGTGAATGTGGTAGGATTGCATCATCCTTGAACTTATCTTCAAAATGTATCCGAAGGTCTCAGCCCCCGTGAAAGTGGTGGATTGCATCATCCCTGAACCTCAATTCAAAATGTATCTGGAGGTCTCAGCCCCCGTGAAAGTGGTAGGATTGCATCATCCCCGAACTTCAGTTCAAAATGTATCTGGAGGTCTCGGCCCCTGTGAAATTGGTGGATTACATCATCCCTGAACCTCGGTTCAAAATGTATCCAGAGGTCTCGGCCCCCGTGAAAGTGGTAGGATTGTATCATCCTTGAACTTCGATTCAGAACGGATACGGTGACTTCGGTACTCGAGAACGTGTGTTGATCCCATAATTCCTAGAGGAAGGATTGTCTAAGTTCCACATATGTGTTGATCCCGTAATTCCAAAAGGAAGGATCATTAGTAACTCCGTAAATACCTAAATCACGTAATTCCAAAAGGAAGGATCATTGAATTGATCCCATAATTCCAATAGGAAGGACTGTCTTAGTTCCACAGATGTGTTGATCCTA
>LPNX011092386.1:42259-175745 GCA_001517045.1 Pseudotsuga menziesii | reverse complement strand
AGTTCCACAGATGTGTTGATCTCGTAATTCCAATAGGAAGGATTGTCTGAGTTCCACAAATGTGTTGATCCCATAATTCCGAAAGGAAGGATCGTTAGTAACTCCGTAAAGACCTAAATTCCGTAATTCTGAAAGGAAGGATCGTTAGTAACTCTGTAAAGACCTAAATCCCATAATTCCAAAAGGAAGGATCATTGGTAACTCCGTAAAGACCTAAATCCTGTAATTCCAAAAGGAAGGATCATGTTGATGTTTTGATGATGTTGATGCTTTTATGATGATGATGATGTTTCTTTGATCAAAATATCGGAAGTTGCTGCTGATGATGATGTTCTCTGATTGAAAAATTAGAATATGATGATAATGTTGTTGCTGATGAAGATGATGTTCTCTGATCAAAAGATCAAAATATGATGATGATGATGTTTCTCTGATTGAAAGATTAGAAGTTGATGATGATGTTGTTCTCTGATCAAAAGATCAGAATATGATGATGATGATGTTTTCTGATTGGAAGATCAGAAGTTGTTTATGATTATGATGTTGTTGATGATGATGATGTTTTCTGATCGAAATATCAGAATGCGATGATGATGATGATGTTTCCGATCGAAAGATCAGAATGTGATGATGATGAGATCCTGATGATGATGATGCCGTATTATCAAAGTATGATGATGATGACGTACTGATCGAAATATCAGAATATGATGATGAGTTGATGTTAGAGTATGATGATGTTCGGTTGATGATGCTTCTGATCAAAAGATCATAGGCTGATGATAATGATGATTTTGATTGAAAGATTAGAATGTGATGATGATGATATTTTGATGATGATGATGTTGATGTTTTCATGATGTTTTCATGATGATTTCATGATGATGTTTCTGATCGAAAGATTAGAGTATGATGATGATGTTGTTGCTGATCGAAAGGCCAAAGTGATGAAGAAGATGTTGATGATCGAAAGGTCAAAGTGTTGAAGATGATGTTGCTAATCGAAAGGTCAAAGTGCTGAAGAAGATGTTACTGATCGAAAGGTCAAATTGTTGATAATGATGTTGCTAATCGAAAGGTCAAAGTGTTGAAGAAGATGTTGCTGATCGAAGCGGTCAAAGTACTGATGATGCTAAAGACTAAAGATTGAAGATGAAGACTACATGATGTTGAAAAGCTTCCAATGATTTATAGATGTATCACCCTGATGATGTTGATGATGTCCTCTATCTCTCTCCTACTATTATTGTTGTTGATGTTGTAGAATACCCTTCTCGTTAAGTGGGAGTGTTGAAATATTGTAACTTCGAAGAAAATTCTATATGTATCTTTTGTGGTCCTCGATGGTCCTACTGGGAGAACCACTTGTATTATCTTGTACCTCGATGCTTCTAATCGAAAGAACTAATAAGATTCATGAGGTTGTCCCCTCTAATTGTAAAGGTGGGTCATTAGCACCCCAATGTGGTTACTTGAGCCTACATGTGTAACTCAATCCTACATGATTAACTCGAGCCTACATGTCGAATGAGTTAATTCAAGTGAACAGATGAATATAAATAGAGGTGTGGTGCTCCTCATTTGAGACACACACTCTCACTTGTGGAGCGCATTAGTGGAGAAGAGAAGTAGCTGGAGAAGGAGGAGGATCAGGATTTGATCTCCTTGTTGGTTTTATCTTTTATTTTTTTGGGGCATCTATATTGAGGAAGCTTTTGCTGGGTTTTTCCCTTTAGGGTTTTCCCAGGATAAATCTTTGTGTTAATTTTGTATGGTTGTGCTTGTCTATCTTTCAGTGATCCTATTTATATGCTTTTGTTATGAAAAATGAAATGAAATACTGATGTCTTAGCTAAGCATATGAAAACTTAACAACAAGTAGGTTCACCTCCTTGAAAATTTGTCTTCCGATATGTCAGTTGCACCAACCACATGTACATAATAATCAGAAAATTGACAAAGAAATATTTGTGGATATTAGAATAGATATGCCTTCCCATCCACTCTTCTATTGTTAGCCAGGAACTGATTGTTACGGAGAGAAATTACTATGGCTTGGGGTACCACAACAGATAGCTAGACTCCAGAAATCAATCTTTCCCAATATGCAATAGAAATAAAATGTCTAATACTAAAGGATCAAACCTCGTACCTTATTCCAGACGGTTGAAGTTGATCCCCGTTGAGCTTTCCAATCTTCGGCTTGAATTGATAAAATACTTCCTCAACAACAAGTAAACAATACAAGCATACCATATTTCATGGTGTTAGATCTATTCTAGCATATATAATCAATAATGTAAAAGCATTTGACATATTCCAATGTATACAATATTCATTCAAATACACATTACTAGATAGGAAAATATATTTCTATTAATATAAATCAGAGATTACAAGTGACAACCTCTGACGGCACATCTGCGAACCTGAGAAACTGAATCCCCCACTTGGGCCTCCACCACCTCAATCCTCCATCACTCCGATAGCAAGCTTACTAGCAAAAGGAAAGCTTGGGAAGAACACAACAGTGCTCCAAGGGACAAAGGGATGTAGACTCAAGCATAAGTTCTGGAAACAATGGACTATAGTTTCGTTACTCTCAATTCTCTCTTATGCTTTCAATGTCTCAAGGGGTTCCTTATATATCTTTTCAAACGGATACTGAAAGGTCAAATCCATGCGATCTCAAGGCATATGGAAGGCCAGGAGTCATATGAGTCGGATCCAAGTCAAGGAACGCTCCAAAAGGATTTGGATTATTCATACATCCCGATGTACGCGACTATAGGGGGAATATCCGCATATGTACGCAGTTATCGAGGAAAAAGCCATGTATATCACTTTTCTTATGTTTTTAGGGATGATCAAGGACACATCAAAAGACAAAAAGTGGTCCATAGGGGCTAATGAGTCTGCAGCGGGACAGGGGAAGGCCATACAATGTGTGATTCACCTAGTGTGGTGAAATCTGCTATAACAGATGGCCCCTAATGTATGAGATTAGAGGGGCTATACGATGGCCGAAATACATTATAAGTCCATCCCATAAGTGAAGTGATGAAGGTACCCAAATGGAAGACCAGCCACCCAATCAACATAATACCATAATACAACTCTGCAGATAACTGCAAATACATATAGCAGTCCCAGATACATAAAAGTACAAGGGCCATGAATAGGCATGAAACATGATAACACATATGTGTTCATCGCCACATACAATATACATAGATCAAAATCTCCATGATGAAGATATACAAAGGACCATGATCTCCACAAAGGCTGAAGATATACAATAGATCAAGATCTCCATAGTGGCTGGAAATGTTTGACATATACTGGAACAAGTCACGAGAGCTGAAATCTCCTGAACACTGGCACGATCAAGGAGGTAGCATATAATGGATGCCACCAATCTGGAAGGTCTTCTACACACACCGCTATGAGTACATGTCCTACTATGCGAATAGAGGTGTCGAGGTCGAACATAGTAGGCCATCATCTGATTACCAGTCATTGATGTATACCGTTAACAGACGCGAGATCACCCACCGATAATGAAAATGGGAATCAAGGTACTAGAGTGCAAGCTAACAAGTGTGAATAAATGAGTTGAGGTCGAACACTTGAGAGAATCCATCAATCAAGGGACATTGATGTATTCCCAAAACCGTCGATGGCGAGAGAACCTGCCACTGATGACTGCAAGTCTCAAGGCACTCAAAAATGACTCTAGACTCCAATCCCAGAATAAATGATCTGAAGTCGATTGGATGAAATCTGATGGAAGGAGGGCATTAGGGCATCCCCCATCATCCAACACAAGGTACTCAGCAAGGCTGTATAATGTGGAAGGACTCGATCATAAGGTGCATGAACCAGTAACTGTACCGGGAATGGCTGACATGCAAAGTCAAGATAACTGAGGAATGGCCGACTAAGGTTTCAACTTCCTTCAAACAAGAGCATAATGGCGTATGGTGACTGAATAAAGGTAGCATAGACTCGATATACAAACTGGGACATCTCTATGACGCAGGAGGCATCAAAAGAGGCTCCATAGGGACTGGAAGCTTAACCAGTCGATGGAGATAAACTCAGATAATGAGTACAACTCCTAAGTCAAACTATAACCCAACCAAGGGATGTGATATACAATGCTCTGTTCGAAGGCGACACGAGTCGACAACTACCAAAGATAATATCTTTCCGTGTCCGGCTTTTTGGTTTTTTGATTTTTTTTGGTCTTTTTCAGTTATTTGAAAAGCTTTAAAAAATAATAAACTAGCTTTATAGTTACAAACTAGGAGGAGACGAGTGTCATTTAGGGAAAACAAACTAGTTCCAAGCAGTGGAACATACCTATGCTCAATGCAAGGATACATGTGTAGGATATCGACACTCGGGGGAAAATCCCCTCTCGGTAAAAAGGGAATCAAGCTGCGAAGGATATAAAGAAAGGCTCTGCATGGCTAGACATGAGACAAGCTCGGGATATATGGATGAAATGCAATGTCAGGGGAGCCAGCATAAAGCTCAATAAGACAGGAAAAGATCATGATAATGCATCCACAACTTGATACAAGGGAGTCCGGGGGATCATGGCCAGCATAAGATCAAGAGGAGTATGAGGCTCTTGCGAAATGTCATGGCAATACTATACAATGGACTCCCACACCCTAAAAGGAGAAACATCGGCATGGGCACCAATTGCAAATAAGGCGCTAACTAGGGTATCCATGTAAGGTGAGGCTCTACCACTCATATCATGCCACTTCTATAGCAGCAAGAAGGTTCCGTGACATAATAGAGTGGGTTCGTACCTAAGGATATAGTGACATGGTCATAAGGTCATGCAAAATGCAAACAATGGTGAACCTAACCTATATGCCATTGTAGATGTTATACCTGAGATCAGTATGAACGGGTCAATCCAAAGGCTGAAACGACGCTGAAAACGGTCCTCTACATCACAGATTAGGTCAGAAACAGTCCAAAATGGTTAGAAACGATCAAAACTATAGGAAAGGGGGTAAAAATTTTCAAATATTTAAAAAAATTTCTATAAATAGTAAAAAATAGAAATCATTTGAAATTTTTACCCATTGGAGCTCTGATTTTCAACTGCAAATTCCAGGAGATCCAGCTGACGGAATTCACAACTGTTTCTTCCAGGTATTTACTCATGCTCTCAGCTTGCATTTCAATACAATTTTTACAAGTTTTCATGGTCAAATGAGGTTTTTAAGGCCAATTCTACATAAGCACTGCGGCCCACATGGGTATCGAGGCTTTTTCCACGTATAGGGCTGGCTATACGCAGAAAAGGGGCTGGAAACCGCGTACATACGTGGCTATTTGCAAAACAACTACGTATGACACCACGCAAAAGGGTTTACAAGAATCTAATGGACATTTTGGTCAATTTCTCATGCAGGATGGTGCTAGAGTGGCGAGAACACGAGCATGGTGAAGTAGAGGAAGCAGTAAGGGCCGACATAATGGCTCAACAAGCTCTAAGAAGGTGCGGACTCTACAAGTTTTGGTGCCTAGGTGGCTTGAGGGCCAAACCAGGACTGCTACAGATGCTGGTAAACTATTGGGATCCAGACTCAGAGTCCTTCCGGATAGACGATATGTCCCTCACCATTGAGGTGGGGGATATCTACTTTATCACAGGTCTATCTAGATGAGGGGAGATGGTGAACCTTCGTTCTCAAGGTGGTGCAGGTCACGGGCTTACTATCGATGAGTACATAGCTCTGTACTGCTACCCAGATACTGAGAAGGTGGGGAGTCAAGTTCCCACCAACGCTATACAGGTGCTGGGCCTAAAGACCATACTACTGACGCTGGACAGGATAGCAGGCTTAGCATCACTCCATCAGGCCTCTCGGCCACTGATGTTCTACGCGGTGGAGTGTATGACACCGACCATCTATGACTGGAGCACTTCACTACTGAGCAACATGAAACACCAGCTCAGTGAGTGTAAGGCAGGTAGGATACGGAACTTCGGGTTCAACGGCATTTTGAGCACATTTTTCTTCAAGCATGTTCCAGGATTGAGCCCCAGAGTGGATGTTCCTCTCCACGGGGTTCGCGATCTGGCCCAATGATGTTGGGCAGATGCGATGCGCAGACTGGGGGGTGGTAGGGTGGCCAACCCCTATCCAACTGACTTTTTTCCATGGTGGCGACGACAGATTGTTGCCATAGATGACTACCCTTATGCAGGGATATATTTTTGGGGGGATCCAGACATGCCATTGCCACCAGGATTAGCATATGGAGACATAGGTAACGAATCTCGAACCTCACTCTTTTTAAAAAATTTTAAAGTATTTAATTTTTTTGTGTTTTCTTGTTTATATGGAATCAAAAAGACATGTTTTTGGGTGACAATACATAATGAAATCTACCATTCATGTGCAGATGTGGGACCACGGTGATCAGAGGGCTTCCCACGTCATAGACGGAGGGGAAGAGGAGAAGATATCACCGGTGTGGATGCGAAGCGAACGCTCCAAAACATCCATACCAACTTCATGCGATTGACTCACAGGGTTCCCATGGCGCAAGTCGAGGACTTGCCTGAGGCTATACAGAGACAGGTGGTGGGTGTACCGCGTGCATGGGTGTGTTTATTCCGGAGGCTAGCTAGAGCCGTGGTGACATATCATGATCACAACCCCCCTCCACCTCCACAGGACTAGACACTTGGGAGTGTATCTATTTTGTACTACCGTGTATAGGATGGTGGCTTTCAAAGCCCCAATTTTGTATTATGACACTATGTATTACCACATTTTTTATGTATATAAAAAGTTTTATGGTGATCAGCTTATTTATTTACATGTGTAAAAATTGTGTTTATGATTAATTTATAATGAATGAAACAAATGCCAATCTAACATGCAGTTAGCATATGCATCAGCAACTTGATTATAATTTCTTGGAATGTGTATATATGTTATACTCTCAAATTGCCGTTCTGACAATCTCACACGTAAGAATCTCCTCAATAACGTCGGATCTCTAACATGGTACAAACCATTTAGCTGTGACACTACTAACTCTGAATCAAGACGTACCTCAAGAGAGAGAACACCATGCAAAATGGCATCCTGTAGAAGCTCAATAACGGCGCTATATTTAGCAACATTGTTAGAAGATGGCCATAGACATACACCTCCTGAAGACAGTACTTGACCCATAGGAGTATAAATCACCCAAGCAGCTGAGGCTGAGTGTTAAGTGTGATGGCTTGCACCATCCGCGAATCCTATGTAGGTGGAAGATTCCATTGACATCTGCCACAAGAAACAGAAACTAATCACAAACCCGATCACGATAAACAATACCTAACTATGCAAAAAAGTTGTACAATAATATACAACAAGCAGCCTTGGCTAAAGATTATGCATAGTATTTTTTGAGATAGAGCCCATTTCTAGGCTCCGCCAAGGCCGTCCATTCGTAATCCACTAACTCGTAGGCACCCTTCTCTAATACACGCTTGACCACGTAAGCACCACACCACATAGGATTGAACTCCCCTGCCCCCAAGGGTTCTTTTGATTGATCCCACAAAAGGACCAAGTCTCCCTCACTAAACACTCTTGGATGGACAAACTTACCGTATTGGGCCTTTACGTGATGCTTATTAACCTCTAGAGTCACCAAGGCATATCTACGCTTCTCATCAAGTTGCTCAAGGTGAACCAAACGATCCTCCAAAGGCGAAGTGTCTGGTAAGAGTTCCACGACTAACTTCAATGAAGGAATCTCGCATTCAACCAGCAATATCAACTCCACTCCATGTACAATCTGATATGGAGAAAAACCAGTGGCAGTCTTAACTGCGGTTCGATATGCCCACAAAGTAGGGTACAACATAATATGCCAGTTCGTCTTGCTTTGTGCGATGGTTCATTGGAGAATGGACTTAAGTGATTTATTCACAACTTCAACCTGTCCATTCGCTTGAGGATAGTAAGAAGAGGAGTGCTCTTGCTTATACCCTAACTTGGATGCCAACTCTTCCATCATACGGTTTTGAAAGTGCGAGCCATGGTCAGTGACAAGCTCTTTCAAAATCCCGAACCGAGTAATGATTTGGTTCAATACGAAGTGAGAGGCTGTCTCACCGTCGGATTTTACTGTAGGCATTGCCTCAGCCCATTTCGTGAAGTAATCAATAGCCACTATGATATGATGTTGCCCCCTAGCCGAAGCTGGGTTGCAATCCATAAAATCGAGCCCCCATTTGGTGAAGGGACCGGCGGTGATAATAGGGTGTAATGGGGCAGGATTCAAGCGCATATTACGTGCGAACACCTGGCAAGGGTGGCACCTCTTGACCGCTTCAATACAATCCTTGAATATCGATGGCCAGAAATAACCCGCTCTCAAAATATTTTGAGCTATATAAATCCCAGATAAATGACCACCACACGCCCCTCTGTGGCAATCATTAAGCACTACCTCAGCCTCATCATGAGTTAAACAACGTCGTAAAAGGGAATCTACTCCATGGTCGTACAAAGTATTGTCCACTATGAGGTAGTTCTTGGAAATGTGACGTAATAGTCGTCGTTCATCTTGCGAGAGGTGAGTAGGCGTCCTCTGTGTTTGTAGATATACTATGATATCCCCATACCATGGGTCAGTCGTTGAGATTAAGAAAATGTGTTCATCAACGAACGTATCTTCACATACCAACTCCTTAGCCTCACTCAAAAAATCCGATATAAGCTCTGCAAAGATTAAAGATTTCTTCAATTTTGCCGAAACAAATTCAAGATCAAACTCTTGTAGGATGACAATCCATTTATTATACTTTCCCCCAATCATCCTACGTGTGAGGACAAATTGAAACTGATTGACATGGGCAACAACCAAGGTCTGGCGAAGGAGAATATAATGTCTCAAACGCTGCACCGCATGTACGGTAGCCAAGGCAAGCTTCTCAACATGAGAATACCGAATCTCTGTGTCAATAAGGTTCCGGCTCAGATAATATATGACATGCTCTTGGAGCTCCTCATCCTCTTGAACCAAAACCATACCAATCATCTCTAAAGATGCGGCCACATATAATAGGAAATCACGGCTATAATCCGGAGGACTAATCACCGAGGCCGATGCTAGGGCTCGTTTAAGTGCATTGAAGGACTCCTGGGCTCGCTCATCCCATTCAAAGGGAGTATCCTTCTTCAGGAGACGCATGAAAGCTCTAGTCAAATTGGAAAAGTTGACAACAAATATTCGTAGGAAGTTTTCCATGCCTTGCAAACACTGAAGATGACGAATATTTCGTGGGGGAGACAACTGAAGTATTGCCTCCACTTTCAAAGGGTCAACTCTTATACCCTCTTTGGAAACGATGAATCCTAACAAATGACCTAACTTCACGCAAAAGATGCACTTATGAGGGTTTAATCTAACAGCATAGTGCCGGCACCTTTCGAACAACCAATCTCAAGTGATAAGAATGATGCATGCTCATGCGAGAATGAGCAGCGAGGTCATCCAAAAATACTTCAATGATAGACTTGAGATCGTGGAAGATCAAGGTCATTGCCCGCTGAAACGTAGCTCCGACGTTTTTAAGGCCGAAAGGCATTTTTTGATAGGAAAATGTTCCCCAAGGACAAATAAATGCGGTCTTGTGTTGGTCCTCAGGTTTAATTCAAATCTGATTATACCTGGAAAAGCCGTCCATAAAGGAGAACACCTCGCTACCCACACACTCATCCAAAATCTGATCTATAAACGGTGTGGGGAATTTATCCTTAGGATAGGCACAATTTAAATCATGGAAATCAGTGCATATACGGATCGCTCCCTGCTTCTTATCCACCGGAACGGGGTTTGAAACCCACTCCGTCAAGGGAACGGGATAGATGAAACTAGCTTTCAATAGCTTCTCTATCTCTGCCTTTATGGTGGGTGCTTTCCTAGGATTCACCGTGCATAAACGCTGTCGAATAGGATTAGCATTGGGGTAAGTATTAATCTCATGTTTGACAATCCGAGGATCAATCCCTGGCATCTCATCGTAAGACCAAGCAAAAATATCATGGAATTCCTTGAATAGCTCGGTATACTCTCGAATCTCATCTTGGGAACAATCCGCCCCAATGTAGACATTCTCAATTGTACCAGGATTGCGAGAAATGTTGTTAGGAATAGTTGACGATATGTTCGCCATGTTTCCATCAGCCATCTGACCAGGAGAGCTTAACCAAATCATAGGTCTACCAACTTTCTGACTAAGAATCTCCCTATAATCCTCATGCTCCAAAAGGTCAAGCTCTGGAAGGAAATATGATCTATGATGAAGTTCTTCCCATGGTGGCTCAACTCCTGACATGGCCTCGATAATCGCTTCATCTGAAGGGAAAACTATATCAAGGTAGTTGTGGGCATGAGAAGACTGTACTGCCCATGCCAGCAGCACATAGGAGTCTTCCTCCTCCGTCCGTGAAGAGGAAGAACAATGCTCTGCAGCAGACTGGAGATTAGCTTGGTAAGCTATCATGACTGCAGGAAACGGCACGCTCATCTCAATGGGCTCACTCAAAGTACTCGGTGAAGGAATAATCCAAGGATCTCCCATATGACTTGTGAGAAAAGGTACCGATCTCATAGACGTCGAAGCACCATCGAAACTAGATCCTATCATGAGGACAGGTGCAGGACAACTAAAGGTTCCCATGAGGGATGGATACATGCCTACACCCACACTCCCAGTTTCCAGCTGGGAATGTTCAACTTTTAGAACCGAAGCTTCCGAAGATGCAGTAACAGGCAGATTCCATTTGCTCAATCGTTACAATCTTCCCATTATGTGGAAAGCATACAACGCGAAACATGGAAGACGCAATGGCTTGCATACTATACATCCAGTTCCTTCCCAGTAAGAGATTGTAGTCAAGGGGTGCATCAACCACCTCAACCTCTATCGCAATGGTCTTCCCTCCCAAACAGACTTTAAGGGAAGGGAGGATACTGTGTGGCCTAAACGATCTCCCATCAAAAGCAGTTAACATGGTCGTATATTTTGACAACTCAGGAGAACTAAGACCCTTCCAACAAGACAAAGACATCACAGAAGCAACAGCGTCCTCGTCAATCACAGTGTGCTTGACGATCATACTAATACATTCTACATGAACCAAAAGGGACACATAGTAGGGCAATTGAGGCTGATGTCCTGCGGTTTCAAATTTGATCACTAAGGAAGAATCATCACCATTCACACCAAGAGCAGAAAGCAAAGACTTCCTTTGTGACGAACAACTCTGAAGCACTTCCAATGCAGACATCGCACAAGGAGTATGGCCCAAGTCCTCAACAACTGAATAATTCTGGGCGGCTCGGGAATTTGGGTTATGCCCCGAACGCTTAAGTACCCCCTTAGGAATGCGAGGTGCAGCCTCAGGTTTATCCACAGGTTTCTCAATGCGCAAAGGGGTTCCTGGTGGATCAGGTTCTTTGCCTGGGTTGGGTTGTGACAAAGTATAATCTTTCGCACGCGTCACAAGTTTTGTGGCACAGACCATATTAATGCACCCATGACCACTAGTTTCAGCAGGATCTTCATCACTAGATTGATCATGGGACTTCGAGTTCATATTCTAGTTATGTGGTAAAGGGTTCATTAACACAGCTGGGCCCTGTGCTATGAACTTCGAAGCTTCATCCATTCTAGGGCACAAGTAAGTGAGGTGATCGTCCTTACATAGCTTGCAAGGAAACTTAACCTTACATTTATTCTGCTTGTCCCCCCCAGCATTTTTACCATTCTTTTCATTATTATTGGCATTTTCGTTCTTATTCCCACCCTTTTTATTATTGTTTTTACCCTTTTTTCTATTCCATCTGGGTTGCTGGTTACCCTTTTGGTCAGACGATTGCACAGCAAGTACATTCGCCATTTGGGCAGGCTGAGACGAAGCCATAGCTTGTCCCGAGGTAGATTGGTTGATTGACAATTGAGCAACTTGTTTCACAACCAAACCTGCAGGTTTCTTACTTGCACTACCCACAATGCCATCGGCATGTGGTCCAGGTTTGACCTTGGGATCAAAACTAGAATGAGGAGCGTTGGGTATAATCTCATATAACAAACCAGACTGAGCATAGATCAAGTCTAGTTCCTGCACCCTAAAGATTGCTTGTTCCTCATTCTGCACTCCGGATGTGGAAACATCCTTCGCTATATATGGCAATAAAGATTTGAGGAACCACTCAAGGAGGAACTCCGACGGTATAAAGGCTTTAATTAATCTCTTCCATCTACGCCACTCCTGAATATGATCAGAAATATGGGTGGCTTTATCTTGTCGAAATGTCGACAAGAGTTCAGTACCAACATCATAGCGCACTGGTAGCTGGAAGTGATTAAGTAAAGTCATTGCAAGGTCGTCGAACAAAGTAAAGGCACCCCTAGGTAACTCTATATACCATTTCTCCGCAGGCCCTGTGAGGGTGCGTTGAAATAGTCTCAAACAGACTGAGTCCTGATGCAATGAATTTGAAGAGCACCATAGGTGGAATGTCGTAACATGTTCACTCGGATCCTCTCCTGGTTTTCCTTCGAACTTAGGTATGTCTAAAGGAAGCTTGGTAGGGACAACCGGCCAAGTCGGGTCATGAGCCACAGGATTGTTCGTAAGTCTCGATAAGTCAGGTAGATTGAGTGTCGCGAGGAAAGGGAGCCTAGGATGATGAGGCCTATGGACCTCTCCCTGGTTCATATAGGATTGATTACCACCATGACCTTGGCCATAGTGACCTCCTCCTGTATGACCCGTATAGGTTGACATGGAAGTACCATAATGAGGTGGACCTTGACTAGTAGGAGCTACAAAGCCGTAATTAGGAGAGTAAGCAGGTTGTGAATACCTGCCTCCATAAGGTGGAGAGACCTGTCCATACTGCGTCCCATAATAGGGTCCATAGGTCATCGCTTGCGATGCCCCATGAGACACTCCATAGGTAGGGATATACATTCTAGAAGTAGGAATATACATACTGGAAGTAGGGATATATGTCGTGGAAGTAGCAATCTGACCTCTAGAAACATGAACATAACCTCCCAAAACCATGGGTGGTATGTAGGCTTGAGACACAACTGGTCTAGTAATCGCAGTATGGATCTGACTCGTAGCTACATGCCGACTCGAAGGACCATGTGAGTAAGGTGGAGGGTTTACATTTGAAAAACTCGGAAGCAAGGACGAAGGAATCTTTGTAAGAAGATATGTACTAGTGCCTATCGTTACTCGTCTGGAACCTGGTATCCCTATTGGATCACTAACCCTAGACCTAGGAGGTATATAAGATGGAGCTTCCACCACTGGGATGGAAGGTGTAATGTGACTAGTACTCCCAAACCTCTCCGCAAGGTAAGGCATGGGATTGCCCCCAGGCATAGTGCTAGGCTCAAAGTCGGATTCAACATGAAATGTCAAATTGTGCATAGGAAAACTAGTCGTAACATAACTACCGTAGCTAGTGCTAGGAGGGTCAAAGTGAGTCTCGGCATCATTCGGCATTCCATACCGGTAACGTGTCAATGGGGAATCTGCCCTAGGATGAGTAGGTCTACCATGCAAAGATCCTATCTGGGAAATCACAGGACCGAACTCAGCTAGGTCAGGTGAAGGATCGTATGTAGGAGTAAGTTCCCCATCGTCAATACGAATGGGAGGAGGTGGCTCAGGAATATTCTTTGAAAGATCCTCCATGGTGTGTGAATCAGTGTGTGACATAGTCCGCCTGGAAAGTCTAGGCCCCTCTCCCAAAGGAGGAGGATAAGTGGAAGGTGGAAGTCCTGCTAACCGACGAGAATGGCGTGGAACCGCACTCGACTCCAAAATGACTCAACAAAAAAGAAAAGACTCTCTATTTATGTAAACCCTAGGACAACTAGCGTACATAGAGAAATCACTAATAAAATCTAAAGCCAAATGCAAGCAAACAAGGGCTGGATAAGTGAGCTCCCGAATGTGGCCAGTATGTCTCTCCTAGGAGAGGCTTGAGAGGTCCTTGTCACCACAAGCAGAGGTTCGAAACCAATTATTGTGGCCCTCAGCTTCAACGCATAAAGCGACTGTGCTGTCCGACCCCAACCTGGCCGGGACACATGCAGAATAACCTCTACATGTACCCCCTAGATATCCTAGGTAAGGTCACTAAGGTCACCTCAATATAATCAACGCTCAGGCGGACAGTCGCAGGCAGGATTGACCGTATGGGCAGGGTAGCAAAGCCCGAAACTCCCGAAAGAGCCCCCAGATACGAATACAATCCTGGCTATATCGCCGGTGCTACACAGTTACCGACCAGGGGTTATCCCAATCAACAACTGCTCACACTGCCTAGTGCTTAACTCCCTTTTGAGAGGAGCTTCCTGAGAACGCCGGTTATATCAAGGATTTCACACACTCCCTGGACATACACCTAGTTGCTGTCATTTAGTGATCTTGGAAAATTAACTTATAATGAACTATTCCAAGATCCTAAAACCTAAGCTTGTTGGTGCACCCTAGAAAAGAAAAGAGTGTAATTCATTTTAATTAGCGTTGATTTTAGTTGGCTTTATTACCCAAAAATAGGATATGGTCGTGCAACTAATGGTGCTATGACGCAACAAGAAGCAAAATGCACACCTAACAATCAATGCAAATGCATTGTGTCCATGAAAAAAGGGTATGCGTACTACGTGTAATGCACAATTTCTTCTTCAAATGCTGAATGCAAATTTCCCTATATGAAGTCCTAACTATTACTCCAAAGCAAATTTAGATCTAGTGCAAGTACAATCCAAAGTGCAAAATGCAATGCATGATGATAAGCAAATGTTTTTGGATTTTTTGAAAATAACGAGATACAAAAAGCAAAAGAATGATTCTACCCACCCCAGACTCTACAAGCACACATAAACAGCATTCCAGCAAAGCACTAAGGAAAAAGGACTCTAATGCACTAATCTCAAACAAAAAATCAAAGATGCCATGACAAGAACTTTCCTAAAAGAAAAAAT
The DNA here is from genome assembly GCA_001517045.1 of Pseudotsuga menziesii. Taxonomy (NCBI): domain Eukaryota; kingdom Viridiplantae; phylum Streptophyta; class Pinopsida; order Pinales; family Pinaceae; genus Pseudotsuga; species Pseudotsuga menziesii. The sequence goes on along the minus strand of LPNX011092386.1, from coordinate 160,684 downwards.
TTAGGCTAAAAAAAATGTTTCTGGTCAGAAACAGAGGTATTAACAGACTCAGGCAGTGCCAAAGGAGACTCAGCAACTAACAGAATTCACCCAGCAATCCACTATCTTCCACAAAAAGGTAAAAACCAGGGTATACGCGACTGTGCGCAGTAAACCCGCGTGTATATGTGGAAATCCTAGGGGAAACTGCGTGTATACGCAACTGTAAGTGACAAACCCACGTACAGGAAGAAAAAGATGCACAAATTCAATGCAAACAGACAGGCTGAGACTAAATTCATACCAATCAGTCTCTACCAGGCATACATGCCCCCATACTCGACACAGAAACAAGAGAGAGAGAGCAATTCAAATACATTGAATGCCAAGAAATCAACCCCCAAAGGACAATTAGTAGGAACTCCCCAGCGGAGTCGCCATTTATGTTACGGAGAGAAATTCCTATGGCTTGGGGTACCACAACAGACAGCTAGACTCCAGAAATCAATCTTTCCCAATATGCAATAGAAATAAAATGTCTAACACTAAAGGATCGAACCTCGTACCTTATTTCGAACGGTTGAAGTAGATCCCCGTTGAGCTTTCCAATCTTCGGCTTGAATTGATAAAATACTTCCTCAACAACAAGTAAACAATACAAGCATACTATATTTCATGGTGTTAGATCTATTCTAGCATATATAATCAATAATGTAAAAGAATTTGACATATTCCAATGGATACAATATTCATTCAAATACACATTACTCGATAGGAAAAGATTTTTCTATTAATATAAATCAGAGATTACAAGTGACAACCTCTGACGGCACGTCTGCAAACCGGAGAAACTGAATCCCCCACTTGGGCCTCCACCACCTCAATCCTCCATCACTCCGATAGCAAGCTTACTAGCAAAAGGAAAGCTTGGGAAGAACACAACAGTGCTCCAAGGGACAAAGGGATGCAAACTCAAGCATAAGTTCTGGCAACAATGGACTATAGTTTCGTTACTCTCAATTCTCTCTTATGCTTTCAATGTCTCAAGGGGTTCCTTATATAGCTTTTCAAAGGGATACTGAAAGGTCGAATTCGTGCGATCTCAAGGCATATGGAAGGCCAGGAGTCATATGAGTCGGATCCAAGTCAAGGAATGCTCCAAAAGGATTTGGATTATTCATACATCCTGATGTACGCGACTATAGGGGGAATATCCACGTATGTATGCGGTTATCGGGGAAAAATCTGTGTATATCACTTTTCTTATGTTTTTAGGGATGATCAAGGACACATCAAAAGACAAAAAGTGGTCCATAGGGGCTAATGAGTCTGCAGCGGGACAGGAGAAGGCCATACAATGTGTGATTCACCTAGTGTGGTGAAATCCGCTATAACACTAATATTTTCTTCTGCTGTGAATTCTTGAGCCTTCTAATTGAACCAATCCTAAATCTCCATTCTTGTAGGATGCCACAACATATCCTCCTATTCCTTGCACTATTGTTCCATTAACAAAACCCTTTCTTGACAAAAATATGTCGATAGGGGTTCACACTCTGTCAACACCCCTTAACACCGCGATCTCCCTGAGCACCAACCTAGACAAGTTTAACCCTATCCAACCACAACTACGAAGTAGATGAAGTCTCACCCGAGATCTTCGAGGGAGAGATACAGGAACCAATTTTTTGTAGTAAGGAGGAGGACTTGTGCATCTACTTCCTACTATTTTCTTCTTATCGCAATATTAGCCATAGATTCAGGTGAGGGTTTTATCATCACTAATTCATATTCAACTGCATCAGAAACCATTCACATTAGATCACATTATTATATTCATTCATAAACATATCATAAAATATGAAACCATCTAGTATGTAGATAAATCACATCACTTAAGAACATAAACCATATCACGACAGTTAATCATTCAAATCACATCATTAAAACCATAAAACCAGTAAAATACAAGACACGGAGTTTCCAACATCATCCGCACTTATCATATTACTTCCGTAGATGAGAAGAAGTTTCCAAAAGACAAAACCGAAATAGAAGATACAAATATTGATCTTCCATAGATGTCAAAAAGATGATCTAAGAAAAAATCCAAGATCTCCTTCTCTAATTGATTATCTCCTACTACATTTATAACTCTATATATAGGATTTCTACTTTACAAAATGGTCCAATTCTAACTACTTTCTAACTAAATTGAACCAAAAAATAAAAAATTACGACCAATTCAACTCTTTGTCGACTTCTCCACCTTGAGAACTATTCTTCTTCTTTCACACCATGCGCATCCATATCACCTGCCAACAATAATATGCAATTACTCAAGATATAAAGGTTTAATATGTTCTATCCCTTTAAACCAATGTTGATATTGATCTCTAATAGTTGGATACTTATGTAGAATAAATTATCATTCCAAATTTCATATTGGTTTCCATGTTCATTTAATTAATGAGAAATTCAATCATTTATCTTGGTATCTCTCCATATTCACAAGTTTTTCCAACTTTTTTCTCTTATGCTAATAATCATTTTTCAAAGAAACCATTTTAAAATGGTACAAAAATTAATAACTATAATGATATGATTGGGTGTTCCTATGAATATGGGTAACACTTTTTGGAAAGAGGAGGGCACGATTAAGTTAAAACCATAAGTCGATCGAGTTTTTTTCAATCCCTCAATCAAGCTTTAAAAAGCTCGATAAGGGCTTAAAAAAGAACTTGATGTAATACCCCGGTTTTGACCCCATTTGCCTTAAAGGGTACATGATGTATATTTTGTAATTAATCCCCACCATCGATTCGGCTGTGTTATGTTTCGGAAATAGGGATCGTTACCAATGGTATATCGTGTTGTCCGACACATTATAGCTTTGGCATCATGTAAATACGCACATCAATTTAATTAAATCTACAACCAGCTACGACAGTGCAACGTTAAATGAAAAGGGAATGATTCCAAAGGATAAGGGGGGGGGTTTCTAAACCATGGGGGCCATTGGGAGTTAGCCATGTGTCACCACCACCCATGCTGTTCTATTGTTAGTTGGGGCAGCGATTTTCTAACAGAAAGACCATGTCTGCTCCCACTCTCCACGATGTGCAGATGGTCTTCCCAATAACCAGATCGTGAGTCTGTTCATCTCCTCTCACGCAAATAGAGTTAAAGGTTACACATTCCTTTGGTTGGGGGTTCTCCCCTTTCTCCTTTCTCGTCGATTGCTAGTCAGGGGTGTTCATCCTCTTGATTGCATAGCATTTTGGGTGTCTTTTCCCCACCAATTTTTTAGACTGCATATTATTTGGGTATGTCCATCATTGTGTGGAGGATAGGATTTCTAGGACAATTCAGGGGAGTTGTGTTTTGTCTTTCCAATATAGAGTGGATCATGAGCTAATTTGTTTTGGCCACTAATTGCTAGTTGCAGTCTCCCCCACACATTGTTGACTGTGTCTTCCTTTACAATGTGACATTTTCCAAATATTGTTGTGCTTTTACCCTACGACTCATCACTGAACCGTAGTGGTTGTGCTCCTCTGTTCATTTGAGTGCTGTGGATCCCTACACTGTGGGGATAGTGGTTTCTTTCCCTTTTTGTGTGGGCTATCTATTTCCTTATGTACAAGTTGAGAGTATGTTCTTCCCCTTTCTCTACCTGTGTAAGTTCTTCAGCAATCACATTGGGAATGGTGTGTGCTATGAGCTCGAGGATGTTGGTGGGATGTTGATCTTCACATCGGTTGCTGAGTTTTCCCCTGTCCATGCTAGGAGTGTGGCTTCTTCGAACTGCAAACTGTGTAGTTGTTACCATCATTTCTTGTGGTTTTGGGGCTATTGTATTCCCCTCGTTTTGGGTTGCTTCTTGGTTGTTGAGGTTATCAGGATTGTTGCTAAGTTGTTTTGGCCATGCTAGGGCCAAGAACAACTTTGAAGCATGGTTTCACCTAAACTGTGTCTTACCTTTTGTTTGGGGTTTTCACCCTATGTTCTTACTCTTCCTCACAGAGCTGTGAACTATTTGTTTTGCTGTGGTTTATAGTGGTTGGTATTTAGAATATTGAGAGTAGGATTAGAGGCTGGGTATGCTTGAGAAAACTGGTGTTTGAGGTCATCAACTTAGCATTTAGCCTTTCCTAGCTCCTTGACGGCCTGATACACCCTACTATGTGGGCTTGGTTGATTAGTGTACCTTGGCTATGTGTAAGCCTGCTTTGACCCTTATTCCTTGACGAATCATGCCCAGCTCGGGGGTGGCAGTGTTGCTAAGAGATTAATGAGCATGCTGGCCTATGGTTGGGTGGAACATTGCAGCGATATAGCTAGTTGCGGGATGAGTTCTTATCAGATGAGTATTCTTATCTATTTTACTTCTACAACTATATTTACTGATTAATGAATATGATGAACATGTGGCATGATTGAATGAATGTATGTTTGCTTTCGCTATGTATTATGTTTAAGGATTATACATCATAGTATGTATTATGTTTAAGATTTTTATTTCAGCATTATATGCATGTTCATGTTCATGGGGCTGTTTTCCCGAATGTTTGGTGTTAGTAGTGTCCTCTTCATCGGTCAGAGGGTCGGGGACATTACACTTGATCGAGGGCTTAAAAATATGCTCAATCGAGATATACATCTCAATCAAGGGTTTTACTAACCCTTGATCAGGAGTTATTTACATAGCTCGATCGAGCACCCATATCTCAATTGAGCATCTCCAGTCATGATCACTATAAAATCTCAACAAACAATGAATTATTTCATTGTGTTTGATGCATATAAATTTACTGTTGTTATATTTTTAACATTAATCTAGAATTATATTAGGATCTTTAACTGAGAGAATAACAAGCACAACAATAAAAAACAAGAGACAATGAACATAGTGTTTTTCCTCGGGGAAACCATAAATGGAGAAAACCCCACAACTTCCTCAGAGATAGAATCAGCACCAAAAGTAAAAACCCAAAATAGTAAGATGATCTCCTGACAACAGTATCCTCTTTCTTCCTAGCCCCAGTGTCTTCTTCTTCCTAAGCTATGTGCTACAACTGAGTGTGAGTGAGTGTATGATAAATAGAGAGACTCACTCTCTATTTATACTAATTCCCAACTTGACAATAACCTACTAGGGCCAACTTCTCTAGGAGAGTCTAATAACCCTAGTGCCCCAAAACTACGGGGTATTTAACCCTTGACCAATAGGAGGGTTACCCATAATGACTTGACATGACTTGTTTACATTATAGAACCTCCCAATAGGAACATTGGGGCATGCCATGACTCAAGTACATTACAGACACATCCTGAAATAAACATCGGGGTACAATACATAAGAAATACAAGTGAATACATTCTGAAGTTACAATTACATCAACACCCGCTCTTAACTAGGAAGGTATTCTCTTGACACAATTTATCAACACAAGTCTTCTTCTCTATATCATCTGGATCATCATTGAGTCCTCGTCATCTTCAAGTCATCTTCATCATCGGATCTGGATCATCACTCGATCTGGATCATCACTGGAATATCATCACTGGATCTGGATCATCACTCAATCTAGATCATCACTGGGACATCATCACTAAATATGGATCATTACTTGATCTAGATCATCACTGTTGGATCATCATCACTAGATCATCATGAGTGTTATCTCATTATTTTTCTTATCATAGGAAGTTCTACAAATCTAGCCCTTTTTCATGCTAGTTGTAGGCCTAGCCACCATGTAGGTCTTCTTCAGCGCTTATATCTGACCCTAAGTCAAAATGGCCTGCCCAACACTTACATCTGACCATGAGAGGAACACATCCAACACCATGTCAGAAAGGCATGCCCAACACTCACATCTGACCATGATAGGAACCAATCCAGTCATGTTAGAAAAGCCCGGCACTTACATTCACCTGCATGATAGGACACACCTACTGTCATCTATGAAAAGTCATAACACTCACATTCACCAGCATTATAGGACACACCTACTATCATCTGTGAAAAGGCTTAGCACTTACAACCACTAGCATGATAGGACACAACTACCATCATCTGTGGAAAGGCACAGCACTCACATCCACCAGCATGATAGGACACACCTACTATCTTCTGTGGAAAGGCCAGCACTCACATCCACCAGCATGATAGGACACACCTACTATCATCTGTGGAAAGGATTTTCACTTACATCTGATCATGTGGGAACGAATCCCATAGTCACATCAGAATGGCTCTCAATCCCAGACTGAGGGTTCCTGGTAATTGACCAGGTGCCTCCATTCAAAGATTGGCAACAACCCTTATATCTGATCAAGTGGGAACACATCCCTCAATCACATCAAAATGGCCATGCGTTCATATCTAATCATGTGAGAACACATCTCATAGTCATATTAGAATGGCCCTCAGTCCTAGACCGAGTATTCCTGGTAATTGACCAGGCACCTCCATTCAAAGAATGGCAATAACCCTTATATCTGATCATGTAGGAACCAATCCTACAGTTATATTAGAATGGATCAGCACTCACATCTGACATGGAAGGAACCAATCCTCTCACCATGACAGAATGTCTTAGCCCTTACATCTGACCATGGAAGGAACCAATCCTATCACCATGTCAGAATGGCTCACAGACTCATCAATTCCCCTTGGAAGGAACCTCAATATGGAGAACACCAAGCTTCTCCCTAAAGTACTCAAACTTCACTCTAGCCAATGGCTTTGTCAACACATTAGCTATCTGTTCATCCATCACAACATACTGGAGCTTCACTGCTCCCCTCTGCACCATATCCATGATATAGTGATACTTGATGTTGATATGCTTTGACTTGTCATGGAACACCGGGTTCTTCAACAACTTCACACAACTCTAGTTGTCACAATATATACAAGTACCATCCAACTGGAGATCAAATAAATCAGACAGTAGCTTCCTTAGCCATACCACCTCACAACTAGCTGAATAAGATGCTACATACTTTGCTTCAGCTACACTCAATACCACACAGGACTGCTTCCTGCTAAACCAAGAGATCACACCTGATCCCATACTGAAGCAACACCCTGAAGTTCTCTTCCTATAGATGGCACTGCCTGCCCAATCTGAATCAACATAACCCTCCCACTTAATCTTCTGATTCGCCTCATACTTGAGCCCATAATCAACTGTACCCCTTAGGTACCTCAGAATATGCTTTGCAGCAATCAAGTGAACATGTCTCGGATCTGTCAAGAACTGGCTCAAGGTGTTCACAGCAAAGCAAATATCTGGTCTCGTGTTTGTCAGGTACATCAAGGATCCAATCATCTGATGATACATCGTAGCATCAACCGCTTCTGATGAAGCATCACTCAATAGCTTCAGGTTCGATGCCATAGGTGTGGTCATGGCCTTGCAGTCCATCAACTCCATGCCTAGAAAATAATGCATCATACCCAAGTCCTTCATTTCGAAATAGGCAGCAAGCTTCCTCTTCGTATCAACAATCAACCCATCCATACCTGTTACAAATAGATCATCTACATATAGTAGGAGCATCATTGGGTTGCCATATTCAACCTTGTAGTAAAGGTTGGAATCCTCTTTGCTCTTGGTAAAGCCCAAGCTAGATAGAAAACTGCCAATTCTATCATACCATGTCCTTGGCTCCTTTTTTAAACTGTACAGGGATTTCTTCAATATACACACATGAGACTCCCTGTCATGGGTCTCAAAACTGAGTGGCTACTCCACATACACTTCCTCTTCTACTACACCATTCAAGAAAGCAATCTTGACATCCATTTGGTGTATCTTCCATTTCATCACTACAGCCAGAGTAAGTACTGATCTGATGGAAGTGTATCTGGCTACAGGTGCAAAAGTTTCTTCAGAATCTATTCCTTCTTTCTGGGAGAAACCACGAGCAACAAATCTTGCTTTATATTTTTCTATGCTACCGTCTGCAACATGCTTGATCTTGGAGATCCATTTGGATGTTACAATAGACTTCCCTTCTGGTCTTGGGATAACATCCCAAACATGATTCTTCATGATCAATTTATACTCTTCGATCATATCATCCTTCCATTCTTTCCGTTCTACCGCTTATTCATAATTGGAAGGTTCTTTATCGATGAAATGACATAATAAGGCTACATAACTAGAGCAAGACCTGATTCTCTTTCTTTCTCTGTGATTCTATTCTGGAGCCCCATATCTTTCAACACCTTGGATAGCTTCTCAAACCCAAGGAGGTTTCCTCTTATGAGGATTCTTCTCCTGAGGTGGATCTACATGTTCTTGAGGTTCTTCAAATTCTAGATCTTCTTCTTGAATTTCTTCATTCATGGTGGTGTCATGAATTTAGGTTGCTTCCGATTATTTAGGAACTTTAGCAGGTTTCTTTCTGGATTTATTATAAGCTGAGTCTTCATCAAATTTCACATCCCTGCTGATGTCGATCTTCTTGAATCCTTGGAAGTATATTCTGTAAACCTTTGAGCTTTCAGAGTATCTCGAAAATATACCCTTCTTTCCTGAAGGATCTAATTTTGTCCTCTTTTCTTTTGGAATGTGTATGTACACTGGACAGCCGAATATTCTGAGATGGATGACTTCTGGTTTCTTTCTGGAAAAGACTTCTTCAGGTGTCTTTTTCTCGAGTACTCTATGTGGAGTACGGTTCTATACATACACCGTTGTTTTGGCAGCTTCTACCCACAAATGCATGGGAAGATCTTGATCATGAAGTGTTGATGTATTTGTAACTTCAGAATGTATTCATCTATGTATCTTGTGTATTGTAACCTGATGTTTATTCCAGGATGTATCTATAATGTAATTGAGTCATATTGTCATGCCCCGATGTTCCTATCGGGAGGATCAATAATGTAAACAAGTTATGTCAAGTCATAGGGGGTAATCCTCCGATTGTGTAAGGGTTAAAGTCCCTGTAGTTCCGAGGCACTAGGGTTATTAGACTCTCCAAGTAGAGGTCAGCCCTATTAGGGTATTAGTCATGTCGGGATTAGTATAAATAGAGAGTTGGGATCTCTATTTAGTACACATCTCACACACACTCAAGTATAGCGCATAGTTGAGGAAGAAGAAGAAACTGGGGCTAGTCAAGAAGAAGATTACTGTTGTTGGGAGATCACTTACTGTTTTGGGGATTTTACTATTTTGGTGCTAATTCTATCTCTGAGGAAGTTGCGGGGTTTTCTCCTTTATGGTTTCCCCAAACAAAAACACCGTGTTCATTGTCTCTTGTGTTTGATTACTGTACTTGTTATTCTCTCAGTTAAAGATCCTAATAATGCTAGCTTAATGTTGAAAAACTAACATGGTATTAGAGCTAACATGAGAATAAGACACTATGCAGTTGCGGGAACTAGGAATTCCTAGTTTGTGGATATTCCTCAACATATTTTCAGCAAAAGTAAGGTGGAACAACTCTCCTCCTTAGGGCACATCTTTCTATCAAAGCAGAATCCAATTCTGAGGTTTTTCAGTTTTGGACCTGTCACTACTGTCGGAAATTAGGGCTTTTTACAAAAGAAGAATTTTTCAGTGAGCCCAGGCCTGGATTGATGTCCTCCCCAAAATCGAAGTTAGGGACAAATTTCAAGGCATTTGGGTGGACAAAACTCCAAAAAAGAAAAACCCTAATTTGCTCCTGATCCAGCTCTGCAGGATTTCAGCTCAAGTCTCAGATCCGACATTTTGACCTGGTAAGATCTAAGATCTCTTGTATTTCCATTTGATATTCTCATTTTAAATATGTCTGATCATACCAAGCTTGATGAAAATCTTGAGGGAGCTGATAACTTCCGAGATTGGAAGTATAGGATCTCCCTGGTCTTGGAAGAGAATGAATTAGACTCCTACATTCATGAGGAGGTTCCAGTTCCAGAGGGAGATGAGGCAAAGGCCTTACATAAGAAGAATATGATTATGGAAAAGAGGATCATTACTGATTCTATCAAGGATCACCTTATCCCATAGGTGTCCTCTCTTAAGACACCTAAAGCTATGTTTGATTCCCTAACCAAGTTGTTTGAAGGAAAGAACATAAACTAGAAGATGACTCTGAGGAATCAACTGAAGAATGTGAAGATTCAGAATGCAGAAACCATCTAGTCTTACTTCACAAGGGTTTCTCATATCAAGGAACAATTAGAAGCTGTTGATGAAGAAGTGGAAAATGCAGAGATTGTGATGACTACCTTGAATGGCCTTCCTAGGTCATGGGATGCTTTCATTCAAGGAATCTATGCTAGAAAGAAGTTAGTCAAATTCAGCACACTATGGGAAGAATGTTCTCAAGAAGAAGCATGGATATCAGCTTGAGAAGAGAATATGGGAAGTGAATACCAAGCTCTCACAGTTCACTCCAAAAGAAGCAGAAGAAGACATCATCACTTTAAAGGTAAGAATCCTCATCATAGAGATAACGATAGAAAGGATCTATCTAGAATAAGATGTTATACATGTGATGAGATAGGGAACTTTGCAAAAGACTATCCTAAGAGAAATAACCACTCATAAGAATAAGGGGAACAAAAGAAGACATCATGCTCATGATGCAAAAGATGATGAACCATCCAAGAAGAGATCCAAATATGAAAGTGAAGATTCTTCAAGCGAGGATGAATATGTTCTGATCTCTGCTCTCACAGGTAACATTACTCATGGTAGTGATGATTGGCTTATAGACAATGGGGCTTCCAAACATATGATAGGATTCAAGGAATTCTTTGTAAGACTTTTAGAACATGAATCACCTCACAAGGTGAAGCTAGGAGATGACTACCAATATCCAATAAAAGGTAGTGGGGAATCTTCATATAAACTAGACTTTGGTAAGTCTCTAACAATGAAAGAAGTATTGTTTATGCCAGGACTAAAGAAGAACCTGCTCTCCATATCAGCATTGGATGCAAAAGGAATGTGGGTTGCATTCATAGATGGTCAAGTCATTATGTGGCCAAAAGGAAATACTATCGATGATGTAGTGGTGATTGGAGAAAAAGAAGGAGGGTTGTACAAATTGAAGGGCCATCCAGAAAAAGCCTTGGTCCATGACACAGTAGAGCCAAGTGAACTTTGGCATAGAAGGCTTGAACATGTGCATTATAGAGCACTACCTATTGCAAGCAAAGCTATTGAAGGTCTTCCAGAATTTCAAGCCAAACATGATGGTGTCTGCAAAGGACGTGTGAAAGGAAAGAATACAAAGAAGACATTTCCCAGCAGCGAAAGCAAATCCAAAGACATACTAGAAATAATCGACTCCAATGTATGTGGTCCTATGGTGGAGAACTCACTTCAAATGAATTCAAAGAGCTATGCAAAGAATTAGGGATTAAGAGGGAGTTGTCCACTCCTTATAATCCACAACAGAATGGGATTGCAGAACAAAAGAATAGAACTATCATGGAAGTTGCAAGAGTTATGCTTCATGATCAAGATCTTCCTATGCATCTTTGGGTTGAAGCTGCTAGAACAGTAGTGTATGTACAGAACCATACTCCACATAGAGTACTTGAGAACAAGACTCCTGAAGAAGTCTTCTCCAAAAAGAAACTAGAAGTCAGCCATCTCATAATATTCGGTTGTCCTGTGTACATACACATTCCAAAAGAGAAGAGAACAAAATTAGATCCTTCAGGAAAGAAGGGCATATTTGTGGGATACTCTGAAAGCTCGAAGGCTTACAGAATCTATTTCCTAGGATACAAGAATATTGACATCAGCAGGCATGTGACATTTGCTAAAGACACAGCTTACAACAAATCTAGAAAGAGACCTGCTGAAGAACCTGAAGAAGCAGAAGCAGAAGTACCCAGAATTCATGATACAACCATGAATGAAGAAGCTCAAGAAGAAGATCAAGATTTCGAGGAACCACATAGACCTGTAGATCCACCTCTGGAGAAGAATCCTCATAAGAGGAAACCTTCTTGGGTACATGAACTTATCCAAGATGCGGAAAGATATGGGGCTCCAGAAGAGAATCACATAGAAAGAAAGAGGACCAGATCCTACTCTAGGTATGTAGCCTTACTATGTGATTTCATTGATAAAGAACCTTCCAGTTATGAAGAAGCAGCAGAACAGAAAGAATGGAAGGATGCTATGATCGAAGAATATCAATCGATCATGAAGAATGATGTTTGGGATGTTGTCCCAAGACTAGAAGGGAAGTCAGTTGTAACTTCCAAATGGATCTACAAGATCAAGCATGCTGCAGACGGTAGCATTGAAAAGTATAAGGCAAGATTTGTAGCTCGAGGTTTCTCTCAGAAAGAAGGAATAGACTAGGAAGAAACCTTTGCACCTGTAGCCAGATACACTTCCATCAGATCAATACTTGCTCTGGCTGCAGTGATGAAATGGAAGATACACCAGATAGATGTCAAGTCTGCCTTCTTGAATGGTGTAGTAGAAGAGGAAGTGTATGTAGAACAACCACTTGGTTTTGAGACACATGACAAAAGTCTCATGTATGCAGATTGAAGAAAGCCATGTATGGCTTGAAACAGGAACCCAGGACCTGGTACAACAGAATTGACAGCTTTCTATCTAGTTTGGGCTTTACCAAGAGTAAAGTAGATTCCAACCTTTACTACAAGGTTGAAGATGGCAACCCAATGATGCTGCTACTATATGTAGATGATCTATCTGTGATAGGTACAGATGGGTTGATTGCTGATATGAAAAGAAAGCTTTGATCTGAGTTCGAAATGAAGGACTTGGGGATGATGCATTACTTTCTAGGTATGGAGGTGTGGCAGAGTGTAGATGGAATCTTCCTTGGACAAGGGAAGTATGTAGTAGAGATCTTGAAGAGGTTTGGGATGATAGACTGCAAGGCTATGACCACACCTATGGCATCGAACCTAAAGCTATTGAGTGATGCTTCATCAGAGTCGGTTGATGCTACAATGTATCATTAGATGATTGGTTCATTGATGTACCTGATGAACACAAGACCAGATATTTGCTTTGCCATGAACACCTTGAGCTAGTTCCTGACAGATCTGAGACATGTTCACTTGACTGCTGCAAAGCATATTCTGAGGTACCTAAAGGGTACAGTTGATTATGGGCTCAAGTACGATGCGAATCAAAATATTAACCAAGAGGGTTATGTTGATTCAGATTGGGAAGGAAGTGCCATCGATAGGAAAAGCACTTCAGGGTGTTGCTTCAGTATGGGGTCAGGTGTGATCTCTTGGTTTAGCAGGAAGCAATCATGTGTGGCACTGAGTACAGCTGAAGCAGAGTATGTCGTAGCTTGTTCAGCTAGTTGTGAGGCAGTATGGCTTAGGAAACTACTATCTGATTTATTTGATCTCTAGTTAGATGCTACTTGTATACATTGTGACAACCAGAGTTGCGTGAAGTTGTCATAGAATCTAGTGTTCCATGACAAGTCGAAGCATATCGATATCAAGTACCACTATATCAGGGATATGGTGTAGAGAGGAGCAGTGAAGGTCCAATATGTTGCGACAAAGGAATAGATAGCTGATGTATTGACAAAGCCATTGGCTAGGGTGAAGATTGAGTACTTGAGGGAGAATCTTGGTGTTCTTCAGATCGAGATTTCCTCCAAGAGAAAGTGATGAGTTCCATAGCCATTCTGACATGGTGAGAGGATTGGTTCCTTCCATGGTCAGATGTAAGGGATGAGCCATTCTGTCATGGTGAGAGGATTGCTTCCTTCCATGTCAGATATGAGTGCTAGCCATTTTGTCGAGTAGGACATATGTAAGGGCAATTGCCATTCTTTGAATGGAGCTACCTGGTGAGGTACCAAGAACACTTAGTCTAGGACTGAGTAGCCATTCTGTTGTGATAGAGGGATGTATTCCCACTTGATCAGATGTAAGGGCTGAACCATTCTGTCATGGGTAAAGGATTAAGTTCCTTCCATGTCATATGTGAGTGTTGGCCATTCCGATGAGAAGGTCAGATGTAAGGGAAACTGCCATTCTCTAGGAGAATGGAGGCACCTGGTCAGTTACCAGGTAGCTCAGTCGAGGAGGACTGGGGGCCATTCTGATATGATTGTAGGATTGGTTCCTATAAGATCATATGTGAGTGCAAACCCTTTAATCATTGTGAGCAGGATGTGTTCCTGCCTGGATGAATGCAAGTGCAGAAATATTTCATCATTGTGAGCAGGATGTATTCCCGCCTGGATGAGAGTCTTTCTTCATTGTGAGCAGGATGTGGTTCCGGCCTGGGTGGAAGAACAGAGTTCTTCCATCATTGTGAGCAGGATGTGGTTCTGACCTGGATGAAAGTAAGGAAATATTCCATCATTGTGAGCAGGATGTGGTTCCATCCTGGGTGAAAGAACATAGTTCTTTCATCATTGTGAGCAGGATGTGGTTCCGGCTTGGATGGAAGTGTAGAACTATTCCATCATTGTGAGTAGGATGTGTTCCATCCTAGATGGATGTGATTACTGTACCCTTCTAATGAGTGGGTTAGATGTAAGTGCTGAATCCTTTTCACAGATGATAGTAATTGTGTCCTATCATGCTGGTGAATGTGAGTGCTGGGCCTTTCTGACGAGTAGGTCAGATATAAGTGCTGAAGAAGACCTACATGGAGGCTAGGCCTACAACCAGCATGAAAAAGGGCTAGCTCTGTAGAACTTCCTGTGATGAGAATAATCATGAGATAGCACCAGGGATGATCCAGATCAAGTGATGATTGAGATCCAGTGATGATCCAGATCAAGTGATGATCGAGATCCAGTGATGATGATCCAACAGTGATAATCCAGACTAAGTGATGATCGAGATCCAGTGATGATCCAGATCGATTGATGATCCAGATCCAGCGATGATACCTCATGATGATCCAGATCAAGTGATGATCTAGATCCAGAGATTATGCCACATGATGATCCGGATCCAGTGATGATGCCTCATGATGATCCAGATCCAGAGATGATGCCACATGATGATCCAGATCCAGTGATGATGCCACATGATGATCTAGATCGATTGATGATCTAGATCCAGAGATGATGTCCCATGATTATCCAGATCGAGAGATGATCTAGATTCGATGACTTGAAGACAAAGATGACTTGAAGATGAAGATGATTTGAAGAATCAAGAAGACCTGAGATGCAGATGATGAGATGATCCAGTTGATACAGAGAAGAAGACCGATGCTAAAAATTGTGTCAAAAGAATACCTTCCTAGTTAAGAGGGAGTGTTGATGTATTTGTAGCTATGGAATGTATTCATCTATGTATCTTGTGTATTGTAACCTGATGTTTATTCCGGGATGTATCTATAATGTAATTGAGTCATATTGTCATGCCCTGATGTTCCTATCGGGAGGATCAATAATGTAAACAAGTTATGTCAATTCATAGTGGGTAACCATATCATTGTGTAAGGGTTAAAGTCCTCGCCGTTCTAGGCAACTAGGCTTATTAGACTCTCCAAGTAGAGGTTGGCCCTAGTAGGGTTTTAGTCATGTCGATATTAGTATAAATAGAGAGTTGGGATCTCTATTTAGTACACATCTCTCACACACTCAAGTATAGCGCATAGTTGAGGAAGGGGAAGACACTGGGGCTAGTCAAGAAGAAGATTACTGTTGTTGGGAGATCACTTACTGTTTTGGTGCTAATTCTATCTCTGAGGAAGTTGCGAGGTTTTCTCCTTTATGGTTTCCCCAAAGAAAAACACTGTGTTTATTGTCTCTTGTGTTTGATTACTGTACTTGTTATTCTCTCAGTTAAAGATCCTAATAATGCTAGCTTAATGTTGAAAAACTAACATGAAGCATTGCTCTTGCAGCTTTCATGATAGTTCTATCCTTCCTTTCTGCAATCCCATTTTGTTGTGGATTATATGGAGTGGATAACTCCCTCTTAATCCCTGAGTCTTTGCATAACTATTTGAATTCATTTGATGTGAATTCTTTGCCATTACCTGATCGAAAGGTCTTGATATTCTTTTCAGTGTGGTTCTCGATCAAGGCTTTGAATTCCTTGAACTTGATAAGAACTTCATCTTTGTTCTTCATGAAGTAAATCCATGTCTTCCTAAAAAAGTCATCAATAAAAGAAACATAGTATACATACCCGCTTAATGAACTTGATGACATTGGACTGCATACATCGGAGTGGATGATTTCCAAGATTCCTTTTTCCTTTCTCTTGCTACTTGGAAATGTCTTATTTGTGTTCTTTCCTTTCGCACATCCTTTGCAGACTCCATCATGTTTTTCTTGAATTTCTATAAGACCTTGAACAACTTTACTTGCAAGTGGTAGTGCTCTGTAATGCACATGTGCAAGCCTTCTATGCCAAATTTCATTTGGTTGTACTGTGTCATGGACCAAGGCTTGTTCTGGATGGCCCTTCAATTTGTATAGACCTCCTTCTTGTTCCCCAATCACTACTACATCATTAATAGTCTTTCTCTTTGGACACATGATAACTTGGCCATCTATAAATGTAACCCTCATGCCTTTTTCATCTAATGCAAATATGGAGAGGATGTTCTTCTTTAGTCCCGGTACAAATAATACATCCTTCATTGTCATAGACTTTCCAAAGTCTAGCTTATAGGAAGATTCTCCACTACCTTTTATTGGATACTAGTAGTCATATCCAAGTTTCACCTTGTGTGGTGATTCATATTATGATAGTTTCACAAAGGATTCCTTGAATCCTGTCATATATTTGGAAGCCCCACTGTCTATAATCCAATCATTGCTTCCATGAGTAAGGTTTCCCGTGAGAGCGGAAATAAAAACATATTCTTCATCACTTGAAGAGTCTTCACTTTCATATCTGGTTCTCTTTGTGGAATGTTCATCATCCTCTGCAACATGAGCATGATGTCTTCTCTTTTTTCCCTTCTTCTTGTGAGAGACATTTTTGTTTCTCGGACATTCTCTAGCATAGTGTCCTTTCTCGTCACATTTATAACATCTGATTCTAGACAAATATTTTCTAGTGTTATCTTTGTGGAAGGGCTTACCTTTGGGGTGATGAGAACTTATTCTGGTTTTCTTGGAGTGTACTATGAGAGCTTGATCTTCACTTCTAATATTTTCTTCTCTAGCTACTATTCAAGCTTCTTCTTGAGAGCATTCTTCCCATAGTCTGCTGAACTTGACTAACTTCTTTCTAGCATAGATTCCTTGAATGAAAGACTCCCATGATCGAGGGAGACCATTCAAGGTGGTCATTAAAATCTCCACATTCTCCACTTATTCATCTACTACTTCCAGCTGTTCCTTGATCTGAGAGACTCTTGTAAAGTAATACTGGATGGTCTCTGCATTCTGAATCTTTACATTATTCAGTTGGTTTCTCAGATTCATCTTCCAGTTTATGTTCTTCCCTTCAAACAATTTGGTTAGGGCATCAAACATAGCTTTAGGTGTATTTAGGGAGGACACCTATGGTATGAGGTGATCCTTGATTGAATCAGCAATAATCCTCTTTGTCATAACCAACTTCTTCTTATGTAAGGCCTTAGCCTCATCTCCCTCTAGAACTAGAACCTCCTCATTGATATAGGAGTCCAAATCATTTTCTTCTAGGACCAGGGAGATCCTATACTTCCAGGCTCGAAAGTTATCAGCTCCCTCAATATTTTCATCAAGCTTGGTATGATGAGACATCTTAACTAAGAACCTCAAATGGAAATACAAAATATTTAGATCTTACCAGGTCAAGATGTCGGATCTGGATTTGGAGCTGAATTTCTGCAGTGCTGGCTCAGGAGCAGATTAGGGTTTGGATTTTTTGGACTTCTGTCCAACCAAATGCTTTGATATTGATCTCTACAATTCAATTTTGAGGAGTGTATAAATTATAAATCCTTGATGGCATAAGGAATTTCATAAACTAGCTAAGGATCTAGGCACACAATTAACCTCACAGAGAATTGTAGAGAATTAGCATAATGAGAGAAGAAGAAGAATTAATGAACACACATTAATGAATGATCAATAAATGATAATTGATATTATTACATAGGTAATACATCCTTATAAAGGAAAAAGGAGTTGCATGAAGACAAATCAAGCTAGCTCATAAAGTAGGCTTACTGATTATGATAAACCCCATAGTTGACTAAAGCACTTTCACAATCTACCAAGCACCTCACGAATTAGCAATAGCATGTGTGAGTGATGATGAGTGAAGGAAAGACTTGCTAATCCTAGAATATGGAGAGAAAATAATGGAGGATGGGTTGGCAACAAAAGCTTCCAGTTTCCTAGTTAACTAGCTTTACCTTATCCATAGAAAAGCAGGATAAAGCAGAATAAAGCAGATTCTGCTGTAAAGTGTAGTTACCAATTTTGGATGGTCATAAAGTGGTCAAGATCAACCCAGAATCAGAAATAAATCATTCCTGTGATATAGATGGCAAGTGTTGACTCTAAGGTGCAAGTGGATGCCAACTATCTAAGCTAGTGGGTAGGAAATTAATCAAATAATGATTAATTATTTTATGAGTGGGTTTATTATATTCGAACAAGGAGGAGATCAATCCAGGCCTAGGATCACAGAAAAATTCCACTTCCATGGAAATCCCTAATTTCCGGCAGTAGCGTCGGGTCCAAAACTGAAAAAGCTCAAAATTGGATTCTGCTTCGACAGAAAGATGCGCCCTAGGGAGGAGAGTTAGTCCAACCTTATTTAACTGAAAATATATGGAGAGAGATCCCAAAATTAGGAATCCCTAGTTCCCATAGCTGTACAATTTCTTCATCTCATGTTAGCTCTGATACCATGTTAGATTTTTAACATTAATCTAGTGTTATATTAGGATCTTTAACTGAGAGACTACCAAGCACAAAAATAAAACACAAGATACAATGAACACAGTGTTTTTCCTTAGGGAAACCATAAATGGAGAAAAATTTGCAACTTCCCCAGAGATAGAATCAACACCAAAAGTAAAACCCCAAAATAGTAAGATGATCTCCCGACAGTAGTAGTCTCTTTCTTCCTATCCCCGGTGTCTCTTCTTCCTCAGCTATGCACTACAACTGAGTGTGAGTGAGTGTATGATAATCAGAGAGAATCACTCTCTATTTATACTAATTACCGACTTGAAAATAACCTACTAGGGCCAACTTCCCTAGGAGAGTCTAATAGCCGTAGTGCCCTGGAACTGCGAGGACTTTAACCCTTGACCAATAAGAGGGTTACCCACAATGACTTGACATGACTTATTTACGTTATAGAACCTCCTGATAGGAACAATGGGTCATGACATGACTCAAGTACATTACAGACACATCCTGAAATAAACATCAGGGTATAATACATAAGAAATACAAGTGAATACATTCCGAAGTTACAATTACATCAACAAGTGTAAAGTTATTATAGTCGGGTTACAAATACAATAGATATAATAGATGTGTAATTAGCTTTTAGAGATGAGAAATTTCTATTCATTTGAAGATATAATTGCAAAGTAAGTGAATTCATAGATGTGATTGATCAAATCTATGACTCCAATTACTCCATGAGCCATATCTGCAAACAAATATGTTAAGTCCTCAATGATGGAACATTACCTCCTATAGAGTGGTGCATTACCCCTCTATATTGTGGTGCATTACATATTATTGATGTCAGCTTGGGTTTATTGGTGGGTCTATTAGTTTTTATTGTACACCTTTGTCTTTTATATATAGAAATAATATATTTTCATTCTAGTCATCATGTTGTATCTTGTCTTGTCTTATTTAATTAGTACATTATGTAATAAGGTTTCCCCCTCAAAGTGGCTTTCTATTCATCTCTATTATTAATTATTAAGGTGTGTATTACTGTATTCTAGTCTATTCTACATTTTTTATGTTATTTTTTCAACTTGGTTGCATAACATTTGGTATCATATCTCTTTCCTTGGGACTGGTTTCTTCAAAATGTGTCATCTTGGAGTTTTTTCTACAAATTTTTTTCTACAAGGTTTCAAACAACAAGACTCAAAATACATCTATAAAAATGGATAATCTATATTTGGAATAATTTCCATATCCTAAGTAATTACAGGTTCAAAAATATTCTCTATTGAATCTAGGGGTTCTGAGTAGTCCAAAAACTAGTCTCAAATAGGTGTTTTGCGTAAAAATATTATATCTAGAGCATCCGAGATCAAAATTGAGTGAGAAAAATTGCATCAGAAATAGCATGGACCACAATATACATGGTATAATTTTTATACTTGGATAAGAAATATTAAATACGTGGCAGTTTGTACACGTTTGATCTTCTGAAAGGACAAAAAATAACAAGTGTTGGTAGATTTTCCATATCTTTTTACTGGCACCTCAAAATTAGGTCAGACCTATGGCATTGTAGAAAAGAGATATTAGGACACTACAAGAAGAATTTTAAAACTCATAGTATTGAAATTGCAGATTTATTTCAGTTTCAGGGATGGCTAGACAACTAATCTCAAAACCAATATTTTACAAGGTGCGTATTTTTTAATTTGAATAACTTTTGATCCAAAGATCTGCTTGGGGTGATTGAAAAGGTGTGGTGAAGAATATATATCATAAATTTGTTCTAAATTCCTCCTAAGAGGGGAACCTCTCCACCAAATAATCCCCTAAATAGTTCTACATGGACTTATGTTGAAGGTTAAGCAATGTGCAAGGACATATTTGATTTACAAGAGAAGACAATGAAAAAAGATCCACTAACAACAATCATAAGAAAAATAAAGGATGAACTATAATTGAAAATGGATGATTTAAAAAATAACATAGATGATTTGAATGGTTTGAAAGAAGAAATACAAGATTTTAAATAAGGGTTGATAAGGTTGCTACAAGAAGGGATTTAAACTACTTTAGGGACTCTAACTTGGGGTAAAAAGGAACACACGTCCGTCGCTAGAGTTTCAGGTGATGGTTACAGATGGATGAACAAAAGGAATGTAATTTATTTATATATCCATAGTGAAAACCTGTAGTGAAAGGATGAACAAAAGGAATCAAATTTCTTTATATATCACTAGAGTTTCACTATGGGCTTTAAACTGCTTTATATATCCATCACTAGAGTTTTAGGTGATGGTTGTGGATGGAGGAACTATAAACTGCTCAAGAAAATTACATAATATAGATCTCTCACTGGGAGAGTATGACCTAAATATTCCAATGATGTTCATTCCAATTGTAGTGGTTGATGTGGTATTAGGGGTCCAATGGCTAAAATTCCTGGGAACATTAGCTTTTAATTTTCAAGGGCTTTTCTTGAAAAATTTTCAGGCAGAAAAATAGTTTGACTTAAGAGGTATCACAGGGAAACATGGTAATATAATCGAATCTAATGGCGTGAAAAATATTTTGTGGAAAGAACAACGGGGTCTAATTGAACAATTTTATCCACTAGATGTTCAAACACCTAAATCATCCATCTCTCCAGATCTATAGCAGATCATAAACAATTGTTATAAGGTATTTGATAATATTCCCACAAGTATTACACCTACTTGATATCATGATCATGCTATTCACTTGGTTCCAGGATGCGCTCCTCCCAATATCATGCCTTATAGATGTCCCAATGTCTAGAAAAGTGAAATTTAGCATATGGTCACAGAAATGTTAGAAGCTAGAATAATTCAACCGATCCAAAGTTTTTACTCTTCTCCAGTAATATTGGTAAATTGAAAGGATGGATCGTGGCGTATATGTGTATATTATAGAGAGCTCAGTAAGCTTACAATTAAAGATAAATTCCCCATTTCGGTTATTGATGAAGTGTTAGATGAATAAATGGGGCAATTTACTTCACCAAATCGGATCTTCGCTTAGGATATCATCAGATAAGAATGAAGAAAGAGGACATTGCCAAAACAACACTCCAAACCCATGAAGGATATTATGAGTTTTTGGTCATGTCTTTTGGCCTTACAAATGTTCCTTCCACATGTCAAGGTTTGATGAATTCCTTCTTCAATCCCTTTCTTCTAAAATTTGTGCTAGTATTATTTGATGATATACTGATATATAGTTGATATTGGGAATCCCATCTTCAACATGTTGATGTTAAAATTTTGAACCATTGATCTACAAGAAAATATGAAAGTTGTAGGAAGGGAATTATGCAATCGTATAATCAAAGAGAATGTACATGAAACAAAAAATTCACTCCACAAATTTCAGATAAATCAGACAATAATTGCTCAGATAATCACAACATTAGTTTTTATTCATAAATTAATAATACAATGATTATACAATAAATAGAATTTGAATGCTAAATATAGGATTCGAATCTATTAATTCTAACTGACTAATTAGCTAACTTAGTGTGTCTAAATCACTACTGGAGCTCACCAGTCTAACTCCGTATTTCTAAATCAGTCTACAATTAGTTAACTGATGAGGTAGGTGGGAAAAAGGTGCCACTCTCCCTTCATGCATGAAAAATTAGTGCTAGGAAAATTGAAAGTGATATAACTGATTGTAACTGGAGGTTAACTCAGCAATATAACTACTTACCTATCACAACCAACTGACAAAGGTTGCTAGTGGCACTCAGAGTGGGCTCCTATAAAGTAGGTATTTCTATTAGAAGCACATAAACTCATGCATGCACATGCAGTAAGTGGTAGATAAACTCTAGGTGTGTCCCCACACTCTAGTACAATAATAATAACTCCCTAAGTTAGGCAAAATGACCAAATAGAATATATTGGACAAAGGAGGATTAATTAATCCTAACACCTGCCCTTAATCCTAACTTTGGAAAAATTGGGCCTTGTAAACTAGGACAAAAGTCACCAATAAAATATAAATGACATAAAATATTTCTTAATAAAATAATGAAAATGGGGAAAACCTCATGGCAAAAACCCCCTCAAAATAAGCAGGAATCATGAAATTTTACTGCAACCTGCAACTCAGTGGAGAAGTAATGCAAAATCTTGGTTCTTATGTGCATAAACATCTTGGGACTATGCATGTGAACCTATCCAAACTAAATGATTATTTCTGGAGGAATTTTTATCTTTGGAAGAAGAGGAATATGCTCAACTGAATCATGAACATAGACAACTGCAAGATGAAAATTGGACCCATGTAAAGCAACTGAGATCAACTGATGAGAGAGAAAAAGTGCTTGAGAATTCGAAACATGTGAGGTAAAACCAAGAAAATTATATCTTTCAGCCTTGAACTTCGAACCATATGAGGTAAAATCAGCTCCAAGTGTTAGGAGCAAGTGTCCAGGCGAATACATGATGCCTTTGTCTTTACTATTATTGTGAGGGGATGAGCATGTGATCAAGTAGAAGGGTAGAGAACTCATGGGAACATGGAGAGAGAATGATTGAGCTCCATAATATGACATATATTATAAAATATCCAATTATTCACAAAATATAATATCATCAAACTAATGAGATAAAACTAACATTGAATCCCCAACAACAATTTTGAAAGAGACTTGAGATACTTGATTTTTCACACAAAATTTGATGAGAACATATAAAAGCATGACCGAAGGATCTTGAAACTTAAAAATAGAACCAACTAAGATCATATTAGATCCAAATAAGGTCATATTGGATCCAAGAATGTGGAACAAAGGTTCCAAGTGCTCCACTGAGATTGTAGATGCACAATTTCCTCCTTCTTCAACAAAACTATGAGCGTCGGTGCAAGCAATCATGTAGGAATTTGTTGGAATATATAGATCAATGAGAGTGAATGAATCACTCCTAAAATCTGATATTTATTACAAAACATACAGAGTCTTACTTTTTTGCACACCAACAACAACATTAGAGAGAAAGAAATAGAATTCCTCTTCATTTTCTGAAGCAATCACTGTCAAACTTTGCACAAAATTTAAAATAGAAGAATCATTGGAGAATTCCTGCATAGAATGGAAGGATATTTTTTATTCAATAACATAGATGAATGTATTATTATGGATCAGCTATACGAGAAGATGATATATTAGAGATCTCATAAACTTATGGAGCAGTAGGAGAAGGAGTCACTCCAAGGATAATCTCTTGAATTCGAATTGATTGTGTTGAAGATTCAACTTCTTCTTCATCTTGAAAAAAATCATTAGAGAGGATAGAGGCCGAGTATTTTGAAGAAATATATTTTGTGGTGCTAGGTGCACTCTCCAAATTGCTAGAATGATCCTCAATGTGCTTTCCAAAGGTTCTATCCAATTCTATTCAGAGATCCTTTGTGTATTCAACAGAATCAATAAGGTAGTGCAAGCTTGGAGAAAAGGTCAAACATATTTCTCCAAAATCTCTATCACTATCATTTAGCTAGTAATTTTCATATTCATAAGGCTCTTTACCAAGTCCAATAGATACCTCATAGAGACCTTGTCTCTTTAGATATGAAATCGTCTTCAATTTCCACTTTGAATATCTTGTGAATGGAGTAAGAAGAGGAACTAATAATATTGAATCCATATTGAAGTTGTACCTACAAAATATCACCACAAAACAAACCAATTCACAATCATATTTAAGTTCAAATATTTCCACCTCGACATGTGCACTTTTTCAGAGTCTGTCACACCTGTAGAGACTTCTCTAAACAGAATCCAAAGTTGGCATGGCAAAGATTGTAGGAATTATGTGGAAACTCAGTTGCTTCTGGTGCACAATGGAGATTAGACAAGGTTTGCTTCTAGCCTAAAAAGGCTCTGATACCATGTTAAATTTGTGAACCATTAATCTATAGGAAAATATGAAAGTTGTAGGAAGGGAATTATGCAGTGGAATAATTAAAGAGAACGTAAACTGAATAGGAAATGCATGCAACAAATTTCAGATAAATCGGACAAGAATTGTTTAGATAATCAAAACATTATTATTTATTCATTAATCAATAATAAAATTATTATACAATAAATAGAATTTGAATGGTAAATATAGGATTTGAATCTATCAGGTCTAATTGACTGATTAGATAACTCAGTGTGTCTAAATCACTATTGGAGCTCACTAGTCTAACTCTGGATGTTCAAATCAGTCTACAACCAGTTAAATGATGAGGTAGGTGGGAAAAATATGCCACTCTTTCTTCATGTATGCAAAAATGGCACTAGGATAATTGAAAGTGATCTAACTAATTATAATTGGAGGTTAACTCAACATAACTGCTTACCTACCACAACCAACTTATGGAGGCTATTGGTGGCACTTAGAGTGGGCTCCTATAATGTAGGGATCTCTACCAAAGGCACATAAACTCATGCATGAACATGAATTAAGTGGAATATGACCTATAGGTTACTCCCCCACACTCTAATACAGTAATAATAACTCCCTATGTTAGGAAAAATGACCAAATAAACTATATTGGACAAAGGAGGATTAGATAATCCTAACATTTGATAAGGTGCTCACACTAATGGAGGAACAACAATTATATGCCAAAACCTCCAAATGTTTCTTTAGAGCATAAGAGGTGGAATACCTAGGTCATATCGTCTCTCATGAAGGTGGTAAGGTAGACCATAACAAAATTAAATCAATCTAGAAATGGAAGATCCCTACAACTCTAAAACACCTTAGGGGATTTCTTGGGTTGATAGGATATTATTGTAAGTTTGTTCAAAATCATGGGAGAGTAGTAGCACCCTTAACAACATTACTAAAAAATGATGCATTCTCATTGACTCCATATGCAACTAAGGACTTTGAAGAACTCAAAGAGGCCATGTGTAGAGATCCAGTCTTAGCTACACCCAATTTCACAAAAATATTCGTAGTGGAATGTGATGCATCAAGGAATGGCATTGGTGCTTTTATAATGCAAGATGGAATCCCCCCTACCTTTGAAAGCTAACCAATTAAGGGGAAGAATATACACAAACAAATTTATGAGATGAAAATGATAGAAATTATACATGCCCTGAAGAAATGGTGTCCCTACCTCATAGTAATAAATTTCAAGGTTAAAAGAAATCATGATAGCCTTAAATATTTCTTGGAACAAAGGGTGTCTTCATAAGAACAAAAAACCTGGCTGATAAAGATGTTGGGATATGAATTTGAAATAATATACAAAGGGGAAGCAAAATATTGTGGTAGATGCACCTCTCTAGGAAAGATGAGGATGTTGAAGAATTGCTCTCTGCTATCTCCATCATCCAACCATATTGGATAACCAAAGAAAGGGGTGAATGGAAGAATGATGAAGAAATATGGACAATCATTCAAAAGCTACAACATGATGCTAATGCCCCTAATACATTTATGTGGAAAGATGATTTTTTATGCTATAAGGATTGCTTATATCTTTGTAAGAGTTACTAACTCAAGAAAACAATATTTTTGGAATTCCACTCCTCATCGGTAGGAGGGAACTCATGTTTCATAAAAACCTACCACAAGAGAAAGAGTTTTATTCGGATGGTCTTAAAATTGATGCTCAAAAATTTGTGACAGAATGCTTGGTTTACTAACAAAATAAAGTGGAAACAATTAAGACTCAAGGTTTTCTACAACCACTTTCCATTCCAAGCCAATAATGGGCATAGGTCTCGATGGATATTATCACAGGTTTACCAAAGTCCAAAGGAAATATTGTCATCATGATGGTTGTTGATAGACTTACTAAATATGCACACTTGTATGCACTATCACACCCTTTCAAATCTAGCATAGTTTCCACTGCTTTTATGGAGATATTCCAAAAAGTACATGGTACTCCAAATATTATAGTAAGTGACAAGGATCCCATTTTCACTGGCAATTTTTGGATCGAATTATTTTATTATGTATTTACTGAGCTGCTTCATAGCTCATATTATCATCCTCAATATTATGGATAAAAAAATATAGTGAACAAATGTTTGGAAGGATATCTTTAATGTTTTACAATTGAAAAAAAAACATAATGGGTCAAGTGGTTACCCTTGGTAGATTGGTGGTATAACAGTTCTTTCCATACATCAACAAAAATGACCCCATTTATGGAAATTTATGGCCATATACCACCATCCATTACATATTCACTAAGGGAATCATCTAAGGTGCAATCATCAACAAAAATTTGTTCAACTCTTAAAGGATTACAGATTGATCAACACCTTCACTCAATCTCACATGCCAACTTGAAAATTTTGGTTTTGCTCAGCTCTGGTAGGAAATATGACTTGTCATGTAAGTATTCATAGATTTTGTTAGGTCCTATCATTTCCTCCAAAATCTCCTCATCAGATGGCAAAACCATGTCTAAGAAATCATGTGAATACGTTGAGTTCACTGCCCATGTAGATACATAGGCTTCCTATAGCTCCTCCAAGACAGAAGGAGTCAAGAGGGAGTCGGTAGTAGCATCAAATGAAGCTTGGTAAGATATTTATGTTACTGACTAGGGCACATCAGGTTCGGTTTGTGAAGGGAAAACCCATGGATCAGTCCTGTCTTCAACTGTAAAAATAATTTTCCCTATACTTGTCATTCCTAAAAAGTTCATAGGAGCTAGAAAATCAAAATTCCCCATCAATGATGTATACATCCCATCTCCTAAGCTTTTTTTTGTTGCATGTGATTGATCAATCAAAGGAACGTTAGACTCCGACTTGTCTGTACAAATTTTCCATGTGCAAGAAAATTGGTTAATAATCACTAACTTCCATTCATGGGGGAAAACAAGAACACGAAAGACAGATGATGGAATAACACACATGACATATGTCCAAATACTACCCAAGAGTAAATTGTAGTACATAGGGGCATCAACAACCTCGACTTCTACTGAAATTGTTTTTCTTGCCAATTCAATATTAAAATAAGGGAGTATACCATGAGGACCAAATTAGGTGATCCCAAAGCTTTCCAACACGAAACAACCATCACACATGTAGATGCACCTTCATCTATAATAGTTTGTCCAATGGTTTAACCACCATGAACTAATTCTATTTGGAAGTCCACATGATAGGGTACAAGCGAGGCTTGACATCAGATAATTCAAATTTGCTTGTTAAGTTTGTAGAATCAGTACCATCGATGGATTCCATAAGTACATTAAACTGAGATGGACAACTTTGCAACACTTATAAGGTGGACATATCACAAGGAGTCTGGGTTAGATCATCCACAACCAAATAGTTGGGAGAGAACCTTGCATTAGGGTTATGGTATGTATTCTTGAAAAAACCTTTCAATATCTTCAGCATGGGTTGAACCAATTATTCAATCGAAAGAGGTGTGGATTCCTTGACAGGTTTCTTGTCTTTCTGCGAAGACTCTAATTCAGAATTCTTGGCTTGGGTGTGTAACAGAGTTTGGGATCGAACCATGTTAATGTAATATTGATCGGAAAGGAAGTAGTGTTTCTTCAATAACTTATGATATTATTCCATTTAATGTATTTTGTAGGCCTGGGAAAGGGGCATAAGAAGGAAGTGCGAGCGCGCAACAAAAGAAAATGCGCTGCACACGTGATAGAAGCAAAGGAAGAGCGTGGAGGATGAAAAGGGACCGTGAAGGAAAAATGGAGAGGTGCGCAAAAAAGGAAAGGCAAGCATGGAAGCGTGCAAGGGGAAAACGACCAGAAAGCGACAGATACATAATCCAGATCATGGTCATATAAGACGGCGTAAGCTAGCAGCTACGCACATATGAGAAGATATTTGTAATATCCCCGGTTTTGACCCTGATTGCATTAAGAGATACATGATGTATATATTGTAATTAATCGTGGTGTGGAGCTAAAGGAAAAAGCACCACCATCGATTTGGTTGTGTATGTTTCGGTAGTAGGGATCGTTGTCGATGGTATATCGTGCTATCTGGCACACTATAGTTTTGGGCATCATGTAACTATGCACATCAATTTAAAATAAACCTACAGCTAGCTACGATGGTGCAATGTTAAATGAAAAGGAAATGATTCCTAAGGTTAAGGGGGGGTTGTCTAACCTGTGGGGGTCATTGGGGGTTTTCCATGTGTCGACCACCCACTAAACTTCTATGGTTTGATTTGTTGGGAGAAGTTATGGCTGGTGAGTGGTGGGTGGCAGGACTGCCAGCATTTTCCCCATGTACACTCCACCAGTGAGCTCGCTCTTCCTCATGCGGAGGGCAGGGGAATGGTCACCACTTTCCCCACTCACTCCACTCTTCCATTCATGGTTTTGGTCAGGATTACCCTCACACAGAGAAATTATTCTCTCTCTTGCACCATTGGGTTCTCCATCGTGATTCTGTCTGGACCATCTCCTACAGTCAGGGGTCAGCTCTATTCTCCCTTCTCTCGTCGATTGTTGGTTGTGGATATCTTTTTCCTCCCACAGGGAGTTTTTCTATCTTTCTCTTGTTCACACAAGGAGTTGTGTCTTCTCCACCATTGCCAGAGTATGTAACATTCTATTACCCCATCGTTAAATTGGGGCTATGTTTTCTTCAACCATTCTGTTGGATGCGTTCTTCTCCCTCACATACAGATTGGGAGTCTGTTCCTTTTCCATTTTCTGGTCTGTGTAATTTTCTCCAGTGATTGCATGAAGGATCGTGTGCTGTGGGCTCAGTGTTGGGAATCTAGCTTCTTTCCCCCTTTTGCAGACCGTGTAATGCTACCACCATTTTCCTTATATGATTGGGGCTGCTATTGATTTACCCTGGTTTTGGGTTGCTGTGTATGCAAGTACCTTTTTGGGTTATTGTTGAGTTGTTTTGGCCATGCTAGGGCCAAGAACAACTCTGAATCATCGTGTTTGACTTGAGCTATGTTCACCTTGTTGTTTGGGATTGTCACCCTGTTGTCTTCATCTTCTTCACGGAGATGTGAACTATTTGTTTTTTTGTGGCGTGCAGTGGTTGGTCTTCGGACTGTTGAGAGTAGGATTAGAGGCGGGGTATGCTTGAGAAAACTAGTGTTTGGAGCAACTCAAATAGAGTTAGACTACTAGCTTTCTTCTCCACAACCCTTGAAGAGTATTGGAAGGGGAAGTTAGGGCCTGAGGGACTGTGAAGCAGAGAAATGATTGATTCCTGGTATTGGGTGTGTGGATGTCTTAGAAGTCAGGATTAGCTATGGGGTAGGTGTCTTTAGCTCTCTATTGAAACCACCAACTTAGAATTTAGACTTTCCTAGCTCCTTGATGGCCTGATAAACCCTACTATGTGGGCTTGGCTGATTTATGTACCTTGGCTATGTGTAAGCCTGCTTTGACCCTTATTCCTTGAGGAATCATGCCCAGCTCAGGGGTGGCAGTGTTACTGAGAGATTGATGATCACGCTGGCCTATGGTTGGGTGGAATGTTGCAGCGACATAGCTGGTTGCAGGACAAGTTCTTATCAGATGAGTATTCTTGTCCATTTTGCTTCTACATTTACATTTACTGTCTATTGTCTAATGAATCATGATGAACATGTTGATGCTTGAATGAATGTATGTTTGCTTCCACTATGTGTATGAAGGATTATGCATGCTTTATGTTATAAGTTTTATTTATTTATTTCAGCATTATATGCCTGTTCATGTTCATGGGGCTATTTTCCTGTATGTTTGGTAATAGTAGCATCCTCTTCACTGGTTGGAGGGTCGGGGATGTTACAGTTCCTCGTGTCAAGTCATGATCACCACAGTTGTAACCAGAGCAGTGGCTAATGGTGACAGCTAACAGACTATCGGGATGCAGTTGGCCCTGCTTGGCCATGTAAATTAGTATAAATAGGAGGGATGCAATGGTTAGAAGGTTTGTCTATGAGGTTTTCGTTGATCCCTGTTTAGTTTCTAGTAGTAGTTTTCTATTCAGCGGTAATCCATGGAGGGGGATGCCGGTTATGTTTTAATGTCATAGCGATCATAAGAGGAGTAGACTCAGGAAGAGTATGGTAGCATTAGAGGGGCTATTGATTCACGGCTCTAACTGTAGTGTGAGTAGACTGCTAGGAGTAGGAGTAGAGTAGAAGAGCAAACCAGAGAGCATGAGAAATATGATTCTAAACTTAAAGACACATCTCAAGATCAGTCTGCATCTTGCAGACTGCAAGGTGCTATATCCTTTCTCATGCCAGAAGAAGAGCACCTTGGTGGTTTTTCCCAGATGGGTTTCCACATTATTTCTTGTGTCTGATTGAATGGTTGATGTGGTGAATGTTTATGTGATTGATCACTAGTTGCTTTACACATAATGTTAAATGAGTTTTAGTCTCTGTTAGTTTCTTGCAATTGATAAATGGATGAAAGAAATGCCTTGCTGAATTGAAACTGCATATATATCATTCTGTATAATTCCTGTTATGAATACGTAATTTGTAGAGCCAATTAACGTGAATCAGTTGTGCCACATGGGTTGTGCCAGCTGCGAGGTGGAAAGGAAATTCAGGTCACATGCAATGACATACAGTTGTGCTCAGTCATGCAGAATCGAATCCTCCGTCTAGCCATCCTACTACCTTCGTTGAGCTCCTTGGTTGTTGTTACCACCTAAGTTGTACTTAGTGGTTTTTTTATCAAGTGAGCCTAGTGAACCAAACAAAGATGATTTGTTCGGACTTTAGAAGACCTTCGGAAGTGCTTATTGTACTATATCACATGTTCATACCCCATAGGGGAGTTGTAATAAAATATTCTAGCATGATAGTGTCTGTAAAAGACTCGGTCGCTTAGACTTTATTTGTCAATCTGATCAACCCAGGGTGTTTTTTCCGTTGGTTATTTTTGGTTGTTGAATAAATGACTGATAATTTCTGAGCTTTTCATTCAATACCTCCAAAGTTGGGGTGGTCAGCTTGGCATTTAGGCTTATTGAGGTTATTAGAGTCTATGTGTCAATGTATAAACATGCTAGGCATTATGGTCGAGTCATATGAACATGTCTAAGTGCCCCTAGGTTTTTAATTTTTTTTAATTTTTTAATTTTTTTTAATTTTAATTTTTCCACGAGACTTGGGCTATTTTTTAATAGTCTATTTTGAAAAATTGGTTTTGTAATAAAAGTGGGCTTGAAAATCAGTTTCAGTCATGGGGGTGCTCATTTTGAAGCTCAGAGCACCATGTAAACCCACAAACCCACTTTTCCTAAGTTTTGAGTGATTTGTCCATCACTCAGGTAAAAAATCCCCAAAAATCAAATATTGATGATTTAATTGATAAATTAATTAAATAATGGAGAAAATTCAAAATCCTAAATCATTGGGATTTGCTCTGATTTGACTGAAATCAGTCTCATCGGCTTGGGATTGAATGGATCTAAGCATTCCTTGACAGAAGGAGATGATCTGGGCTGAACAGAGAGTACATTATTGCATGAAATATTGGGAATTGCACCCTCTCTCTCTCCTCCACATGTGTGGGCTCATCTGGATCAGTTTTGGTGGATGCTTTAGTTAGTAGGTTGAGGTGTCAGTTAGATTATCTCTCTGATTGATAGTTGCACTCAGTGAGACTCAGATCAGGCTCAATTAGACACATATCAAGCCCAAATTGACTCCACATGTAGCTGCAGTGTCTCTCTCCTTGGAAATTGCACCCCCCTGGGATAGATTTCTTGTTCTTGCTATAAATAAAGCTCAATTTTCCTCTTCAAATATAGTTAGAGCCGTATTGAGAAGCTGTTGCTATTGTATTGTATTGTTTACTATTTTGGAATAAAGAAGCTTTAGAGGCAAGATCTATGGTGTAATGCTCTCCATGAGTGGATGTTGATTGCCAAGTGCTTATGAGGTATAATATGTGTTATTTATCTTTTCTTTCTACTGGTTAATTGTTGGCATTGAAGGAGAGAGATCCCTCTTGTTGGGATAAGAGTTTATTCTAGTTTTATTTATGCTCTTACTGTTCACTTGTTTCATATCTCTTGGAGTTGCATGTATTTTAAGTTTAATTGTGTGCTTTCCAATTATCTTTTTCCAGTAGCACCTATGTTTTAACCATCTGTTTGTGCAAGGATTTCTAAGTTGCAGGTGATCTCACCTATAGAAGGGGTTGAGATAGTTTGCATCTTCTTCATCTTTAGGATCTTTTGCAGGACATAGTCCCTTGATGTTCCACCAAAGCAGACTCCAAATCCCAACATTCCCAGGCTTCCAACACTCTTTTTCTCTCTTCCTCCTTCTAAAAAAAAAAAAATTTACTTGGTTACTTTGTTACAAGCTTTGTCATTATTCAGATCTATTATATTAAATTAAAACTTACATAGATCTATTATTTTAGGGCTCATAATCTAGATCTCATTTCTAAAGAGTTTCATAAAGCATTCTAGATCTAGTTTAGGAAAATCTTCCATTTTGCATGGAAATTTAAAGATAATCCATAGTTTGCATGCATTAGATTTATGTTTATGTTTTTAAAAGATAAACTCCAGCAATTAGTTCAGATCTCATTGGATGTGTAATAACCCAAAAATTCATAAAAATTTAAAATTCTTCCTTTGACATAAAATGTCAATTGTCACCGCTAAAATACCCCTAACTATCAGCAGATAATAAAACAGTTTGAAAGAGAAGCATAGATTACTTCTTTATGATCATTTGTATTATATAGTGGCTTGTCTTTAAAAACTGTGTTAGTACTGTTTACAACTTAGCAGTTATAATTTTCCATAAAGTAGAAAAGAACTTGTAATTTACCGATGCTAGAAAATACTGTTGATTTCTTTTGTTAAGTAGGGAAAAGTTCTTATTGTGTTCGGGGCTTACTTAGATTCTAGATAACACAATGGGACTGATGATACTTTATAGGTTTTAACTGGTAATCTTAAGTTCCAATAAAACATAATATTTATATTCAGGTCAAGAAGATACTACCCTAGCATGAATATGATGCTAGACTTAGAAAGTTTAACTGCAGCTTGACTCCATAAGAGGTAATGTTGACCTTGATTATGTTGTTAAAACTTCGTAAATACGTTGAAACCAAACTACATAAGTATGATTCAAAAACTGCATGATCAATTACTATCAAAAGTCCTCAAATCAATTGGATACTTATAATCAAAATACTAATGAACACTTGTATGCTTGTTTACAGTAATTGTAATTTTAAATGTAAATAGAAAGAATATAGTTCACAGCTTGATACTTAGATCACTCAATACTGTTTGGTGTCTCTTGCAATTACCTTCATTATAGGACTCTATAAACATCATTCTCTCAATTAATAACCAATTTACTTTTACTTTTATCTATAAATTCATTGTTAAGTTGCTAGAATTTCACTGAGATTTCTTATATCGTTTTGGTTCTTAGATAACCAAACACTCTTTCAACTCTAACAAGTCCAAAGGCTAAGTCCAAGAATCACTAGCTCTTCTTCTTACTATAGTTTAAAAGTAAAAATTTCCCTCTAACATAGTTAATAAACATATCTATCTTATCTTGATTTATTAACAGAGAAACCCTAGAAGAAAATTTCATGTTATATCCTATAGTGATACACTAAATATCGATAACTCCATGGTATTATTACATTATTGGAAATCATATAAATTGCATTGGTTTAATGATTATAGAGTTTTTGATTAACAATTATTTGATGCAGAAAGGAACCGTTCTCCACTATTGACTTGCATCCTCGAATTGCAAATTATTCCGGTGGACACGTGGGTATGGTCTCCACCACGAGATGGTTGACTTAAAAGACTAAACCATACCTATTCACTTCATAGAGAGAGGGTTCCTTCGTTGGTTTTGGCCGAGATGAGAGCTCATGGCCGTCGTAATCCTGTACATACCTTCCTTTTGCAAGTTTCTTTCAGAACAATACGCCGTGGGATGGTTTAAGTGAGGTTGTAAGGTTGTTCTTTGGTCCGTAAAGATTATTGTAGCTTACTGAGGGTGTAAAAACTATTTTTCCTCTTTGCTATAAATAGTGGATAGAGTTTATAAAAGGGTACTCTTCGTTATCATTGGAGTAATGCTCGTTTCCCTTTGGGTTCATGACTCAGGGTCTTCTTAGCTTATGGCAAGGTGTCAATAAGCAGTCTCAGGTGGCTGGTTTCCTCAAATTCAATCAGGTAATGACCTAACAATTTTTTTTATTTTAATTGAATTTGGAATGGTTTGAAATAATAAAAGGGTTGTAACCAATGGATGGTTGCTCCTTGCAGGTCTTCGTTGCCACTCTGGATCTTGGAAGCGAATTGGTTCCTTCTACTTCCAAATACGCAGACCCTCGTAAGTCCAGGAACGCTGAGGGTTTCTCCTGCATTGGTGTTATGGTGGTTTGAAACAAAAAGGGAAATCTTCGCTGCTGGTTAAGGCACAGCCTTGGTTTACATGTTAGGTTGTTACTTTTTGTTTGTTTTTGTATTACTTTGAAACCCTAGAGGGTATTGTGTGCAAGAAGGTTGAAGGCTAAAGCAGCCGTGAAACTAGGGTTTTAGTGACAGTTCCTTTATAGCCTGGATGATGTAAAATTCTTTTAATTTGATCATATAA
Organism: Pseudotsuga menziesii; assembly: GCA_001517045.1. Classification (NCBI taxonomy): domain Eukaryota; kingdom Viridiplantae; phylum Streptophyta; class Pinopsida; order Pinales; family Pinaceae; genus Pseudotsuga; species Pseudotsuga menziesii. Next base: position 125,273 of record LPNX011092386.1, on the reverse strand, counting down.
CTCAGCTTTAAGCCATGACAAGGTTGTTTGACCTCTGCCTGGTTAGTTAAGTTTTAAATGGATTTCACAGGTGAAGAGAAAGAGTGTTTATTCAATCAAGACTTGTAAAAAGATATAGGGTTTTTACCTATCATAAATGAAATAATTTATGTTCGTTTTACTATTTTGTAAAGTATAATATTTTCTTTGAACAGGCCTAAGCCTCAGCCGATATTTATAAAAGGCCATTAAACTTATTTTATTTTGTTTTTATCAAATTGTTATAGTGATATTTTAATTTATTATCATGTAATTTAGAATGATTTATAATGCAATGTGTTATTGGAAATTTTACTGTGTTAAATATTAATATTAGTATTATGTTTTTGCTCAAAAGGGTTAATATTTAAAATACCCTACGGTTCTGGAAAAAGATGGAATTTACAAGAATAAATTTTGGTTTTACTTTTCTAATTTTAATTTTTATAAATAATAATTACAGCTATTAAATTTTATTTTAAAAGTAAGTTTATGCAAGTTTGTGAATAAGATGAAACCTGTCTTTCGTAACCATAGGTAAATTGCCTTGAGGTTTATAGTAGAAACATTTGTTTTAGTGCAGAAAGCAAATATTATCTTGGAATAAGTTATTATAAGAACTTGTAGAATACTACCTAGTTCTAAACCCTAAGTGCTACTTTACTATTTTTATGTTTATTTTGTTTAACCTTGTCTAATGTGTTTATAATAAATATTAGTACTAATGATAGTTCTATGATTAGTATGATTACTAAAGATTTATATCTATATATATTCAGTTATTTGTCTGATGTAGATAAATTTCCATAGATAAAGTATGTACTGTTGTTTCTAAGGAATGAATCATATGCATACTATAAAAGAAATTATTACATTTTTCATTCAAAGTTAATAAAGAATCATATCATCTTACTTAATCAACCAGCTGTACTAGAGTACTGCCTATACAAGGCATGGAAAAATACAGTATGGTAATCTATTTCTTTTTACTTCTCATTTAGCATAAATACTACTGTTTATGATCTACCTATACCTAGAAAAACAATAACATGCATACCTTTGAAAAACTAGTAAACATTTGTTGAAAATAGTAAATAAATAATAAATAATTTGAACAAACAAAAACCTATCAAATGATGAGGTGACAACAGCTTAAGGAGCCTGTTCCTCCCAACCAACTCCTGGAGAAAGCTTAGTCTGCACTTCCTCAGGACCCCCGAGCCTTTTTCCTGGTCCTCCTAGTACAGTACTGGGTGAAGGATGTATTCTTAATACCTTATGTCACCTAACTGGTAAAATTACAGCAGTAATCCAAACCTGCTTACATCAGTAATAAATTTAGCCTAATAGCTGCATAAGTTTAGTTCTCAGCAGTTAACCCCTCAAACTCACTTCAATAAGTCCCCTCCATCGAATTTCTCAAGTGCACTTCATTCACACTAAATGATCACCTATCCAGAAAAACGAGCAGCCTCAATTGTCTTCAATGGGAAGTTTTATAATAATGCCTAGGTCTTCTGGGTCAGTTTTTACGTAATGAGCCACCTGCTCCAGTTCCACTTTCTTGGGGAATCATGACCACAAATATAGGGAAGTTGCCACCTGCAACAGTTAGAAATAGTTTGAGGATGCTGCCACTTGTCAGTATACTTTCCACCCAGTCTCCTCCACCAAGTGACCAGTTAACACTCTTTTAACAGCTTCCCTAAGTTGTTGTCTCGTCCTTTATTTATTTATTAATAAAATATTATGAAATACATTAATTATTCTTGACCCCACTTGGTCATCAATTACAAACTTAGCATAAAATATAACATAATGTTCCTCAATAACATTAAATCATTTTTCAAATTGGGTCATGTGAAAGGCTGCCAGAAAATCAAGCCAAGATCCCAAGGAAAGCTTGCTTTCCTTGGTTCCTTTTTTTTACCGTTTTAACTAGTTTTAACTTAGTTTTTTTTTTTGTTTAAAGTAGGATGACCCAAAGGTACTTTCAAAGTGCTTTTGGAAATATTTCATTCTAATAAACTCACTATATTTTATCAGGCATAACAAAAAGAGGAGAAGTTGTTGTTCGAAAGTGGCTTTTGGATCATCCGAATCCCCCCAAGGGTCTTTCTTTTGACTGTAATTTCAATTTTGGAAAACTTGTAAGATATTGGTTTCATCTTGTAGAATAAATAAGAGGATTAAAATAATTTTAATGATATTGTAACAACAAATAATAATAAAAAATTCTCCGAATAGGCTCTTTCGAGCCCATTCCCCATCCCCCTTGGGGGGATTTGCGCCTTTTTTGTTGTTTTTTGCAATTTCTTATTTTTATTTGCTCTAGATTAGTTTCATTGATACAAAATAATATTCTTTGATTACTTTATCATATATTCCATATTACAGTATCAAAGTAACTTTAATACTTACCCCACAACTTCCTGATTGACCCGAAAGGGGAAAGAGATGCGTGGTAGGACTAATTAGAAAAATTGTGGTTTGTTTAATTTTTGCTTCTCATCATTAATATTTTTCAATCAATCTTCTAAAATCAACCCATTGCTTGATTCCCCGATTGAGGTCCACTTGGACCGAAAGAGGTTCCTGGAAGGTTTTTCTTTCTAAAAAACTCATTCTTTAAAATTTACTAAAATTGACAAGGCTCCGGTGTGTATGCTTTGCAATTGGATGCAGTTCATTTGATAAATCAAGACACATCAAAAGAAATGTGAGTGACTAGATTAATTATTCTTCACCTTCCCCAATTAACCACCATCAGGCGAAAATCCAACACCTCGATCAAACCGTAAATGGTGGCAAAATACCCAAAGGAAGTGGGAACTCCTGGAAAGTGACCTCAGGGAATCAATCTCTGTTACACCTTCATGTGTATTATGAACACAGTCTTAGGGACTCCATTCAGCCCATACATTCCTTGTAGGTAGCTGTGAAGGTTTACTTTTGTAGATACTCCAAGTACCCCTCGGGTATATGTGGAGTCCCCCCTCGACTAATTTTAATCCACTCATATTTCACATTAACTTAAAACGTACTAAGAGGAAATCACAAAACATTCACTCCAAGCACATGCAAGTACTTTGATTATTTTATGACTCCATTTTTAAGGCACTGGTTCTGTGTTTAAATATTTTGATATATATATTGTGTCTCAGCATTGTGCCTTATTGTGCTTATTTTTCATCTTGTCATTTATGGTTATTTATGGTTAATTTCAAAATTCCTAAGCAACTATCTCAATTTAACATCATCATACTAAAGTAATTTTCCTTAGTAACTTAATAGGGTCTACCCTCCTTTGCTTCGTTAGGAGTTGAGTCTAAATGGAGGAGTCAAGAACAAGGTGACAGCCTTGACTCAAGACTTGCCCCAAGGACACACCTAGTGGCTTGAAGAATTCTACCACATTCCCCCCCAAATGTGTGAAAGGAGGCAACATTTTTTGGCACCATTGTCGAGGATAAATCTTTTTATTCCCGAGTGCAACTTAACTTAACTTTTTTCTTAACAACTAAAAAGACATAAAAAAATTTGATTGATCTTGTCTTTAAAAAACATAGAAATTAAAACTCGATCCATCTGGTGACTCCACTATCTAACATCCCTGCAATAATTTCTACCCGAAGAAACCACCGACAGTTATTCAATCCTGTCCATATTCCCGAAAGGTTTATTAGAGAAAGATTGAATAGGTAGACCTCTCATAGAAACCTTGAAGATTTAGGAGACCAATCCCTCTCATATATCCATCACATATTTGTAGAGAGTCATATTCACCAATCTCAAGAAATGACGGAATTTTTCAAACCCCTTGACTTTTCTCAAATAGCAGGTGCTCCCCATGCCATTCCAAATGATGCTATCAAGAAGCTCCCCATATTTCAGGGCAATAATGCCATCAATACCAAGTCTCACCTTCGAAAGTTTGAAAAGCACCTAGTTAGTTACTACAATGAAGCTGCCCATGACCATGATGATATCAAAATGAATCTCTTTTCTTTGTCCTTAGAAGATGATGCTGGAGAATGGTACTCTGACCTAGATGATGATTCATATAAAACTCTTAGTGAATTCCTAGATGGTTTTAAGAAGAAACGGGGAGAAAAGAAGGAACCAAGACAGCTGCTTGCTACCCTTCATAGCATAAAGAAGATAGAGAACAAAACCATGGATGAATTTAACACTAAATTCAGGCGTGTGGTTCCAAACCTTCCTAGAGACATCAAGCCAAAATATGCCTCTATCCTTATATCCTACATCAAAGCTTTCACCGGTGATTTAAAGTACCAGTTAAGAGACAAAGAGCCAACTGATCTAAAAACTTCCCAAGAAATTAGAAAAGAATATGCAGTCTTCAGGCAAGTCCAACATTCCAGATTACACTAGGGGAAACACCTCCTACAATAAAGAGAAGGGTAAAGCTACTGAATCAGAAGAAAAGGGAACTTATAAAGATCCCATGGAAAAGGTAACGAACATGATAAAAAAATTTGGTTACTAGTCAAAACCAACTAATGGCTAATCATTCTACACAATTGAATCATATGCAAAATATAATAATCACAATGGAAAGGAATAATGGACCTAGGAACTTTCAGCCTAAACAGAATCAGATATATCAAAATAAATCTCCTCAGGAAGAACCTAGGATTCCAAACCAGTTAGACTCAGCTAACATGGTAGAAGAAGTAATTCCATGGTGTAGACCTTGTGAAAAATTTCACCAAGAAAGCACTTGTTATGTTCCAAACCAAGTTATGGAACATGGACTTCCCGAGGTCAGTAATCAGGAAACAACGTCAAGCGAGTCTGATCATGTGTACATGGTAGGACAAACCTACCCTTTATCGAACCAGCATTGGCAGCATGCCATGAATTACAGTTATGAGAAGGACTTCCTTTCCAACTTATATGGTGAAATGCCTACTCCTGAAAGAATTAAAGAAATGAAGAAGGCTAGATTCAAAGGTGTAGTTTATCAAAGAAAGGAGAAGCCATCACCATCTAAACAGTACATGTCGAATGTAACTACTCCTCCTCTCCCAGATCCCCCGATTATCCCTGAATCAAATATTGACATGGGAGAATGGATAAGTAGTGCTAAGGTTCATGTTTATGCAACTGATGTCCTTAAAATTCCTGGTCAAAGAGAAAATTTGTTTAAAGCCATAGAGGATAGTCAAAGTAAAACTCATAATATTGCCAAAAAGGATCCTCTCCCTAATAATAATGCTATATTTGAAGCTGAACATATTGAACCTATATATATGCCTATAGTCCTCAACAGTGTTGGTCTGAAAAGAGAAGACCACCCGCCTTTTTATGTCTCTCTCTTCGTTCATAACCTTCTTTTTCATAACTGAATGTTAGATTTAGGTGCTTCATCAAATGTCATGACAAGAAAAGTAATGGAACAACTAAATCTAAGGCTCACCCGACCTTACCACAATTTTTTTGAAATGGATGCAAGAGAAGTTGAAGTGGTAGGGATAATCTTAAATCTACATGTTAAGTTGTCCAAGTATCCTGACATCGACATGTCAATGGATGTGGTGGTGATAGATGTTCCAGATAATTGGGGTATGTTGCTATTCAGAAAGTGGGTTGCAACTCTTGGTGTGTACATTAAAATGGATTGGACATATGCTATTATACTTGCATCAGAAAACACTAGGGTGATACTCCATAGAGAGAAGCTAAGGAAACGACATGCAGAAAACCCTAAAAAGCCTAGAAATGAATTTGTTCATTTCACTGATAACTTTGGAAACTATGCTATCTTGTCAAATTTCATGGCCCATATTAAGGAAAACATTAAAAATGAAAATATAGATGAAGTTTGGCAAATGTACTTGGATGGGGATTATTCCAAAGCCGAAAAAGGTGCAGGCATCATGATCATTTCTCCTTCAAATAAAGTCTACAACTTTGCTTTCAGGTTAGAGTTTGAAGCATCAAATAATGTATCTGAATATGAGGCATTGCTTCTAGGGTTAGAAACCATTAAAGACATGGGGATAAAGATGTTAAACATAAATGGTGATTCAGACTTAGTTTTCCTCCAGATTACGAATCAGTATCAGTGCAAAAATGACAGACTAAGGAATTATAGAAATTCCATATGGGACACCATGGAATGGTTTGATACACTTGACATTCAAAAGGTCCCTAGGCAAATCAATGGGTTAGATGATAAGTTGGTGGTAGCAACATCCACCCTCCAGCCATCAGATGAAATGATTAGTGGGAATGGAAAAATGGAAATTAATTTCATACCTTCAATTCCGGATAATGTAGATCACTGGAAGGTTTTTAAAGATGATGAGTAACTCTTGAGATTCATCCATAATCTCCAATAGTTTGAAGGTTGCAAGATGAGTTATCAGCAAGAGGGTAAAGAGTATCAAGAATGCGAGGATAATGAAAGGAATCACATCCTGAGTAGCCTTATATCTTTTGAAAATATGTTTGATCGACAAGATCGTCATAAAAACAAAAAAGAAGGAATAAAAATTGGGGATTATATAGAAATACACATAGGAACTGATAAGGACCCCAAGTTAATAAAAATTGGAAAAGGTAATTCAGAAAAGAAAAGGAACAATTTGATCAACTTAATCAAAGAATATAGAGATATGTTGGCCTTTAGTTATGATGAACTTAAATCCTATCGGGAAGATGTGTTTCAACACACTATTCCCCTCACATAAGAGGCTAAGGAGGTCAATCCTTTCCGACAAAAAATTAGGTGAATAAATCCTAATTTGGCCCCATTGTGTAGAAGGAGCTTCAAAATATGTTAGCATCATGGATCATAGCACTTACAAGACATTCATTGTGGTGGTCCAACTTAGTTGTTTTCAGAAATAAGAATAGGTCAATTAGAATATGTATAGATTTCAAAAATCTGAATACATCATGCCTGAAAAATAATTACCCATTGCCCGACATGGAAACATTGCTTCAAAGAGTAACAAGATAAAGAATGATGTCCATGTTGGATGGCTTTTCCGGTTATAACCAAGTGTTGGTAAATAAAGAGGATCAACATAAAACTACATTCACCACACCTTGGGGCACCTATAAATTTTTAAGAATTCCTTTTGGCTTATTAAATGTTGGTGCCACCTTCCAAAGAGCAATGGATTTTTCCTTCAAAGAACTTATAGGAAAAATAATTGAAATATATCAAGATGAATTAACTATTTTCTCAAAACAAAGATCTGACCACATAAGTCATCTTAGGCAGGTGTTCATAAGATGTCGAAAATATGGTATTTCCTTAAACCCTACCAAGTCAATATTTGGGGTTGATGAAGGAAAGTTGCTGGGACACATCATTTCTAAGTATAGTGTCAAAGTCGATCCTGAGAGAGTTGAATCCATTAAGAAAGTCCCCTTGCCTCAGAATCTTAAAGCTCTACAGTCTTTCAATGGTCAGCTCAATTTCATAAGAAGATTCATCCCAAATCTAGTGGAATTAATGAAGCCTCTACAAAAGTTGTTAAAGAAAGATGCTAAATTTGAGTGGACGGATGAAGGGAAAGATGCTTTCAAGTCTATCAAAGATGCCATATCCAGGTCCCAAGTCTTGATCAGTCCAGATTATTCCAAGGAATTTCAGATATTTTCCTTTTCCTCAGAGGATATGACCATTGTTGGTGTTCTTCTTCAAAAGAATAAGGAGGGACAAGAGAAACCTATAGCCTTTATGAGTAAAGCCTTGCAACATTCAGAGTTGAAGTATACCATCATGGAGAAACATGCCTATGCTCTTGTCAAGTCCCTTAAACATTTTAGAACTTATGTAGGATACTCCAAAATCATTGGGTATGTACCCCATGCAGCTATCAAGGATATCATGTCTCAACAAGATTGTCTAGGAATCAGGGGTAAGTGGGTTTCAAAGATTCAAGAGTATGATTTGGAGATAAAATATACTAAGTTAATTAAGGGACAAGGCCTTGCAAATATGTTGACCCAAGGAAATGAAAAGGCCTTAGGAATACTTTTCTAGAACAGTGATCCAGAACAAAGTGTATCAGATGAGCTTCATAGATTAGAGCAGCACCCTTGGTATACCGACATCATTTTTTTCCTTCGTAACATTACATGCCCTGATCACCTACTTGGACATAAAAGAAGAGAATTAAGGTTAAAAGAAACTAAGTATTGTTTAACAAAAGATGGTTTGGGTTGGAGAAACCCCGATGTTTAATACTTAGATGTGTCAATGAACCTGAGTCCAAAAAACTCGTGGTTGGGTTCCATGCAAGATTTTGTGGTGGACATTTTGCAGCAAGAACAACCGCCCATAAAATCCTTAGAGCATGCTACTATTGGCCAAACCTTTTTTTAGATGTGCACAAGTCTGTCAGAGTTTTCCCCCAGTGTCATTTGTTCACAGGAAAGCAACAAATGAAATCCTTGCCTTTAAACCCAATAGCAGTCCAAGCCTCTTTCCTGCAGTGGGGGCTTGATTTCATCAGAAAGTTCAAGGATAACTCGAGCAATGGTTAATCTTGGATACTCACCGCCACTAATTATTTCACCAAGTAGGTAGAGGCGATACCCACCAAGAAGGAAACCGATGTTGTAGTCATGGATTTATTAGAAGATAATATTATCACAAGATTTGGTGTGCCGTCCAAAATCATCATAGATAATTGTCCGTGCTTTGTTTCCTCTGAGATGTCATCCTTTTGTTTCAAGTATGGCATTGTCCTATCCCATTCATCCAACTATTATCCCCAAGGAAATGGTCTAGCCAAGTCAAGTAATAAAAAATTAATGACCATAATCAAGAAAACTGTTGGTGATAATAAAAAGGTCTAGGATAGCAAGATCAAGTTTGCATTATGGGCCGATAGAATCACAAAGAAAAGTTCAATCGGAAGGAGTCCTTTTGAACTTGTCTATGGCCTAGATGTCATCTTACCTGTCCACTTAAATCTTCCAGTGTATCAACTTCTCCAGACCTTTAGCTCAGATTAGGATTCCGCTTAGAACAAAATAAACCAGTTGATCGAGTTAGATGAAAGTAGAAGAAATTCCCTTGACCAAAGTATCAGAAATTCAGACAAAGTCAAGAGGACCTTTGATAGATCTACCCGGCATGGATCCTTTCAAGTAGGTGACAGATTCTTGCTGTGGGACAAATAGTGGGAGAAACCTGGGAAACACTGAAAGTTCAACAACTTATGGTTGGGACCATATATCATTGATGAAGTAGCAGGAACAAATTCTTTCTATCTAAATGACCTAGAAGGAGAAAGGTTAAGCCTACCAGTGAATGAATTTCTCCTCAATATGTTCTTCATCGAGACGGTTTGATGCCTTTATTGGCATCGGTGGTTTCGGGGCGAATTTCTAAACCTTGCCGTGCATGTATTTTTAAATTTCATGTATCATATTTTTGTATTATAGATGTTTTGTACCATAGTACTAACCTTGAAAATTTTGTTTTGTATATTAGTCTTGTAAAATATTGCTTTTTTGTACATCATAGACTAATTTTGTACATTAATATGATTTTACAATTGATTTCTTTTATATACGTGTTACTGAAAAGATTTAATTGCTATGCAGGACCCAAAGATTCCGGAGTTCTCACATCCTCTTCTTTGATCAGAAGATTAGTCAGAGCATCTGTCCCTAGATGGAGCCAAATGTTACCTCTTAAGTTGTACTTAGTGGTTTTTTATCAAGTGGGCCTGGTGAACCGGACAAAGATGATTTGTTCGGACTTTAGAAGACCTTCGGAAGTGCTTATGGGAAGTGCTTGTTGTACTATATCACATGTTTATACCCCATAGGGGAGTTGTAATAAAATGTTCTAGCATGATAGTGTCTATAAAAGACTCAGTCTATTAGACTTTATTTGTCAATTCGATCAACCCGGGGTGTTTTTTCCCTTGGTTATTATTGGTTGTTGAATAAACGACTGATAATTTCTGAGTTTTTCACTCAATACCTCCAAATTTGGGGTGGTCGGCTTGGCATTTAGGCCTATTGAGGTTATTAGAGTCTATGTGTCAATGTATAAACATGCTAGGCATTATGGTCGAGTCATATGAACATGTCTAAGTCCCCCTAGGTTTTTATTTTTTTTTTATTTTTTAAGTTTTTTTAATTTTAATTTTTCCATGAAACTTAGGCTATTTTTTAATAGTCTAATTGGAAAAATTGGTTTTGTAATAAAAGTGGGCTCAGAAATCAGTTTCAATAATTGGTGGTGCTCATTTTCAAGATCAAAGCACCATGTAAACCCATAAACCCACTTTTCCTAAGTTTTGAGTGATTTGTCCATCACTCAGGTCAAAAATCCCTAAAAATCAAATATTGATTATTTAATTGATAAATTAATTAAATAATGGAGAAAATTCAAAATCCTAAATCATTGGGATTTGCTTCGATTTGACTGAAATCAGTCTCATCGTCTTGGGATTGACTGGACCTAACCATTCCTTGACAGAAGGAGCTGATATGGGCTGAATAGACAGTACATTATTGCATGCAATCTTGGGAATTGCTCCCTCTCTCTCTCCTCCACACGTGTGGGATCATCTGGATGATTTTTGGTGGATGATTTAGTTAGAAGGTTGAGGTGTTAGTCAGATCAGCTCTCCGATTGACAGTTGCACTTAGTGAGACTTATATAAGGCTTTTAGTTAGACACAGATCAAACCCAAATTGACTCCACATGCAGCTGTAGTCTCTCTCTCTTTCGGAATTGCGCCCCCCCTGAGCTAGCTTTCTTGTTTTTTCAATAAATAAAGCTCAATTTTCCTCTTCCAAGCTAGTTATAGCCGTATTGAGAATTTGTTGCTATTGTATTGTATTGTTTACTATTTTGGAATAAAGAATATTTGGAGGCAAGATATATGGTGTAATTTTCTTCATGTGTGGATGGTGATTGTCAAGTGCTTATGAGGTATAATTTGTGTTATTTATCTTTGCTTTATGTTGGCTAATTGTTGGCCTTGAAGGAGAGAGCTACCTCCTGTTGGGGTAAGAGTTTATTCTATTTTGATTTATTCTCTTACTGTTCACTTGTTTCAGATCTCTTGGAGTTGCATGTGTTTTAAGTTTAATTGCATGCTTTTCGGTTATCTTTTTCCAGCAGCACCTATGTTTTAACCATCTGTTTGTGCAAGGATTTCTAAGTTGCATGTGATCTCACTTGTAGAAGGGGTTGAGCTAGTTTGAATATTCCTCATATTCAGGATATTTTGGATGACATATTCCCTCGTTGTTCCACCAAATCAGACTCCAAAGCCCAACATTCCCAGGCTTCCAGCACTCTTTTTCTATCTTCCTCCTTCTAAAAATCAAAATTTTACTTGGTTACATTGTTACAAGATTTATCATTATTAAAATATATTATATTAAAGTAAAACTTACATAGAACTATTATTTCAGGGCTCATAATCTAGATCTCATTCCTAAAAAGTTTCATAAAGCATTCTAGATCTAGTTTAGGGAAATCGTCCGTTTTGCATGGCAATTTAAAGAGAATCCGTAGTTTGCATGCATTAGATTTATATTTATGTTTTTAAAAGATAAAATACAACAATAAGTTCACATCTCATTGGCTTCCCAAACAGAAAGCCAATATTCCAAGGAAAGCTTTCTTTCCTTGGTTCCTTTTTTTTTACCATTTTAACTAGTTTTAACCTAGTTTTTTTTGGTTTAAAGTAGGCTGACCCAAAGGTAATTTCAAAGTTATTTTGGGAATATTTCATTCTAATAAACTTGATTTATTTTATCATGCTAAACAGAAAGGGGAGAAGCTGTTGTTCGAAAGTGGTTTTTGCATCATCCGAATCCCCCCAAGGGTCTCCCTTTTGACTGTAATTTCAATTTTGGGCAATTTGTAAAATCTTGGTTTCATCCTGTATAAGAAAAAAGAGAATTCAGATAATTTTACTGATATTGTAACTGCATATAATAAAAATTTCTCTGAATAGGCTCTTTCAAGCCCATTCCCCATCCCCCCTGGGGGGATTCGCGCCTTTTTTGTCGTTTTTTGCATTTTTTTAATTTTTCTTTGCTCTAGATTAGTTTCATTGATGTAGAATAATATTATTTGATTACTTTATCATATATTCCATATTACGGTATCAAAGTAACTTTAATACTTACCCCACGACTTCTCGATTGACCCGAAAGGGGAAAGAGATACGTGGTAGGACTAATTAGAAAAATTGTGGTTTGTTTCCTTTTTTTGCTCATCATTAATATTTGCATTCAATATTTTAAAATCAACCCATTCCCTGATTCCCCGATTGAGGTCCACTTGGACTGAAAGAGGTTCCTGGAAGGTTTTTCTTTCTAAAAAACTCATCCTTTAAAATTTACTAAAATTGGAAAGGCTCTGGTGTGTATGCTCTGCACTTGGCTGCGGTTCATCTGATCAGTCAAGACACATCAAAAGCAATGTGAGTGACTAGATTAATTAGTCTTCACCTTCTCCAATTAAACACCATTAGGTGAAAATCCAATGCCTCGATCAAACCGTAAATAGTGGAAAAATACCCAAAGGAAGTGGGAACTCCTGGACAGTGACCTAGGGGTGTCGATATTTGTTACACCTTTGTGTGTATTATGAACACAGTCTAAGAGACTCCTACATTCAACTCAAAAATTTCTTGTGGGTAGCCGTGAATGTTTACTTTTGGACATAATCCAAGTACCCCTCAGGTATATCTGGAGTCCCCCCTCGCCTAATTTTAATCCACTCATATTTCAAATTAACTTAAAACATGCCAAGAGGAAATTGCAAAACATTCACTCCAAGCACATGCAAGTACTTCGATTATTTTATGACTCCATTTTTAAGGCACTGGTTCTATGTTTAAATCTTGTGATATATATATATATATATATATATTGTGTCTCGGAATTGTGCCTTCTTATGCTTATTTTTCATCTTGTCATTTATGGTTATTTATAGTTAATTTCAAAACTCCTAAGCAACTATCTCAATTTAACATAATCATACTAAACTTTAAAATAATTTTCCTTAGTAACTTAATAGGGTTTACCCCCCTTGACTTCATTAGGAGTTGAGCCTAAACGGAGGAGTCAAGAACAAGGTGATAGCCTTGACTCGAGACTTTCCCCCAAGGACACAGCTAGTGGCTTGAATATTTCTGCCATGTTCCCCCCCAGGTGTGTGAAAGGAGGCAATAGCTACTATCCAAGGGACTATACTTTCCCGACAATCACGGAAACATGGTTCTAGCGGTTACCCATCTATGAGATATCCCAGGTGAGACTGTGCCTTCTTCGCAAGTGTTGCTGATGGGGCTTGCTCTATTGAGTCGGTATCTCAGGTGGTTGTTGGATCGATAGGCTGCGTAGAACCTGGGTCGCACGAGTGGGGAAAAGTTTCCAACAAATGGTTCCATTTTCGGGACCCTCTTGATTAAATCGGGGAGATGTTGTGGCACCCAATGAAGGAGAAGATAGAAGACTGGCTGGATGCTAAAATGTTGGTGTTTGCGCAAGAAGAAAGCGCATGAACTCGGTTCAACGTAGAAAGATGGTTAGATGAATATATATACTCTAATATTCATGAGATATTTTTTGTTGAGTTCTTCGTTCTACTACATGAATGGTTATTAGGATTGGCATCTAGACGGACCAACTTCCAGACAAGGGAGATTAATGAGTGGAACGACCAACTGGTTCAGGAGGTAACCAATGTAAGTAATGTTGTCTCTAGAGTTGTTGATTTTTGGGTTGATAGTATATTGCAAGGGTATATTACTGAGTTTGTAGTAGATACTATAACTTCATATAGTGAAGATGAAAGAAATGTTTTCCAAGGACCACGAAGGAGATACTTATTGAGTATAAGTACATGGATAAAACTACTTGCTTATGAGAAGGGTCTTTTGCACTTGGATAGTTGAGTCATGTGTCTAGGAGGGGGCTATGTTGCTAACAAATAGGTAAGAACATGGGGAAGAGTGCATGGAGATGTTCCCTAGAAGAACAGAACTTGAACTTGAGGTTGGAGTCCTAAGGAGTGGGACAAGATTCAAATCAGGAAAGAGAAGGAAAACCGAAAGGGGCCGATGGAATCCTAGTTTGTTCGAAGGAAGTGAACATGAAATTCGGTCGTGTGAAGACAAAGTGTATTGCGATGAAGAGGAGGACTATAGCCCGATCTTGGAAGGACCTAAATCTCTGGATAGCTCTGATGAGACCTCAAGGTCAGAGCACAATTATATAACACCAACAATATCGCCTAAGACAAGATCTAGAGTCTCATCCCTTGAAAGGACCTCTAATACAGATAGCATTGGCCCTAGAACTAGTGTGCAAGAAGGTGCAACTCAGTTAAACCCTGTCCCAGAAATCCTGAACGCCAACCCAATGGCTGCGACAGACGTTTGGTTACCTACATTTAATGGAAATGGGATGGAATACCCTAAACAACATTGGTTCCTATGTGAAGTTGTGTGGATGGTACGTTTGGTCCATGCCTTTGATGTCAAGAAAGCGTAAATGATCATGACCTTAAGGGTTCGCACCCTAGATTGGTTCATGAAATTTTTTCCCGCACCAACTGGAACTCCACATAAGACCCTTGAGGAAATATGAGCTGCAATGATCTCTGAGTTTGGAAAACCCAAATCAGAGTCACAATGTATTACTGAGATTAAGGAGATTAAAGAGGCTCTAGCAGAAACTGTGTGGGATTTTGATCAAAGATTCAAGACATTGATGGCCAAAGTAAGCTTCCAAATGTCCGATGTATAGCATAAGGAGTGGTTTATTGCCACTCTTCTACCACACATTCACGGGCCATTTATGCAACAAAAGATTGAGTCACAGGCAGAAGCACTAGAGTTGGCTTTGAAGCTAAAGGCCTTGCCTATTGGTGACAGTGCCATAGGAATGGTACAGATTCAATCACAGCTAGCCAACCTTGCACTACAAGTTTCGGATATTAAGTAGGGAAAAGAAGCACAAGAGGACTTGTGGTGCACAAAATGTAGAATGGATGGACAAACCAAGGATAACTGTCCTACCTTCATGAATTATGTCGCATCTAGTGCACCTAACCCATTAAACGGATAAGGGCTACCATGGTGTCATATATTCTAGTCAAGCGGCCACTGCGATGAAGAATGTGTGTATTTACAAAAGGTTGTAAGTACCCTTGCAAACTTATTCTGTAAATTTTGTAAATCGGTAGGACATGAGCAAAAAGACTGTAGAGCATATCAGCTCTTGAAAGAAAAAAAAATTGATACGTACTTAATGAAAAATGAGGGGTTCCCTCAGGTTGAACAGGCGCAAGCCTCATATCAACCTATGCAGTTCCCATATAATCAGTACCAACAGCCATATGCGCTTCAACATCCGTAGGCACAACAAAACCCCTATCAGCAAAACTACCAGGAGAATTAGTACCCACCACAACAACTACACCCTCAGGGAAGGGGTGGCAGAAACTTTAGAGGACGAGGGGGAGGAGGAGGATTTGGTAGGGGGAGAGGTCCAGTTACATGCTATAACTATGGACAACTAGGTCACTTTTCTAGATATTGTTTAGAGCCTACAAGAACATGCTCATATGGTAAGGGACAAGACCATAATGTTGAACAATGTCCTCAGCTGATGACAAAGTGGTAAGCAAGGACTATTGCCGCACCCAACCCCCCACTAAACCCAAACCTGAATGCAAATGCGAATGTTCAAATGATCGTGCCTGAACTGCGAGACCTGAACATTACTGTCATAACTAGAGGATGTGGGACGACTGGAGTAGAACAAGATAACCCGCAAGAACAACCCCAGCCACAAGTCATTAGAGGAATTTTGAGGTCTGAAATGGGCCTCCTAAGGAAAATAATAAAATAATAGTTAAAATAATAAAATAATATTTATTAATTTTGGAGGAAGAAAGAAAAAACTACTTTTGTGTTCGTATTTTTGACATATCTCCCTGTTTTTTTACTCAAATTTCAATCGGGATAGCTCGTTGGATGTGGAATTTGATTCTGCATCCAATGAGTGGCCACACTGCATACTTTTGATGGACCTTGCTACCCCAAAAACAAGAAATACCTGAAAAAATGTGATGATATGTATCATCACATTTTTTCAGGTATTTCTTATTTTTGGGGTAGCGCGGTCCATCAAAAGTATGCAGTATGGGCACTCGTTGGATGCAGAATCAAATTCCGCATCCAATGAGCTATCCAGATCGAAATTTGAGTAAAAAAACAGGGAGATATGTCGAAAATGCGAACAAAAAAAGTAGTTTTTTTTATGACAAATATGTCAATTCAACCATTACGGTTGACTCATTTTATTGAAATTATATTGGTTCTTGAATTCCAACTCACAAGAAATTATTGTTGGCACGTTTTATTATAAGGCCCATTTTAGACCCCAAATTTCCTCTAATGGAGGTCAGCGGCGCAGAAAAAGGAATCATCGACCAGCCCGAAATAGAAAGAAATATTATGGGATGTGCAATTAGACTTCATAAGCCTTGACATACCATCAACTTTAGCAGAAGTCAAGGACATGCCTGAATGATTCCAACACCTGTTGCAAAAGAAGGTTTCACCTGAAGTTATTAAGTTGATACCTCTTCTATTAAGTTGTTTGATGCTAATCCAAGATAAAGATGCTATTGCAGAGCTACAAGCAATAATTGACAAGATCCCTATAGAGCCATAAACTGAGAACAAGGTTAACCAGTTGCGACGGAAATGTAAGACTGGCTGCGAATTGGGAATGAATGTGCAGATAGGTGATTATGACATGGACTATATCATTTTAGATCTGGGATCAAATGTCAATATCCTAACATGCCAAAACTGGGAAAGCATGGGCAGGCCACAATTGGACTGGTCTCCTATCCAGCTACGTCTCTCCAATCAGGTGAAGGCACTACACATTGGTCGATTGAGCAATTTAATTGGCGATGTTGAAGGATTGCATACATATGCAGACTTTGATGTCATCAACATTGTGGATGATACAAATCCTTACCCCACACTACTAGGGATAGATTGGGCTATAGACAATTAAACAATTATAAATTTCAAAAAAATGATCCTCTCCTTTGAAGATGAGGAAATGAGAGTAGTCTCGCCCATTGATCCATTTGAAGGGAAAATATATGTTGAGCCTATTTATAATGAGGGGCAAGCTTATTATCTCAATCAAATATGCAATGTTACATCTATGCACGGAGATCATATCATTCCGAGTGCAGATGGGAACCTAAGTTGGAAGTGCGTGAGATCATGTACATCTGATTCAGGGGAGGCTTTAGATAATTGGAAAAATAGATTACATGAAGTCTCCATGAGAAGGTGTGTAAGATTTACAAGGTCTGTGCAATGGGTAGAGACTGAGTCAAGGGAGTTACCCACCTATGAGAGTTTCATATACACTCTAGATGTGGCACCCAAGACCTGCGATAACCCTGAGCAGCTGCGACAAGGAACCCAACAGGTTGCGCATACAGTTCTAAATGCTGCTAAACACCCTGTAATTCATGATACAATCCAAAAAGAAAAAGGGGGTATAGTTGAGAAGGTCAACAATGCTAATGCTCACCAAAATAGTGCAGCTACTCAGCAAGACAATATACCAAGGGATGTAGAAGATAACCCGATTAACTTCAGTGGGCCAAAAATAGTTGAAATAAGTAAAGGTTGCAGAGTAATACAAAAGTGCTCACAGGATGAAGCAGTTGTACAAATCACATATCTCTTGCAAGAATACCAGACCCTCTTCCCTCTCAATGGCACATAAAAAAAGGGAATGGTGTAATACTTAGAGGGGATGAAGATACCTTTGTGATTATAGACTAAGCCAACTCAACAATAGCTGTTGGCATGGCATTATCAATATATCAAGGTGAAGCCATCCATAGAAGGAAGACTTATCCTACACCATGACAGCAGAGTAATCAAACACCCACACAAACTAAAGGCAACTTGGCTAAGGCCATATACCATTGCAAAAACTATGGATATAGGCATAACACAACTCTAGAAAAGTCGATGGTACCCATGTCACGAGTTTNACGACACGTGTAAAAAAAAAAAAAACTTCCAAAAGACGTAAACTATTCTATTGTAGGATTGCGACAGAACCAACAGAAAGCACGAACAATAAACCGCCCAATGGTCACATCATCGCATATACCCAAGAGGACAACCTAAAGTGTGCAAGGGGTAAGACAAGAAGGGGTCAAAGGATGCAAAAAGTGAGAATGATAGGCTAGCTAGCATTAACCAGTGAATCCATGCCAAATATTTGTATGACTGGGGCACCTGCATGGCATTAAATAAACATAGTACAAGGAGCAGGGTGGATTACTGTTCGATATCATCCACCATACGAGCACTGATTACCATAACTAGTCTGACAAGTACAACCTGAACAACCAGTTGTCGAAATTAATGGAGAAATCATTGGAAAATCCAAGCCAAGAGATTGATTAGACCTAACCCTCCTGTCACATGATGATTGAACAACAATGTGGAATATGTAAATATTCAGTTTCCCCATCAAGCAGTTTTTTGTTACACACACTGAGCACAGGGGCTAAGCCATTGCAAAACTACATCCTGTCACCTATCTTCCATTCTGCTTGAGCCCATGGTAATTAACATTCCTAGTGAGAGTGAGGCATCAGACACCACTATCATCTCCGGTTGTCCCGTTAATGAGGAAGTAGAAACCCAGTCAGCCGAAGACCCATAATTGAAACAACCACCAGAGATCGATGCAATGGCAAGAACAAGGAAGCCACAAACAATTCCAACCCCTAGTTTGCATCTTGTATTGAACCCAGTCCAGGGAATACTAGTTATTCCAAGTGAGCCATCTACACAACCGTCGCTGAGACAAAGGAAATGGTTCCAGCCACTCCAGGAAAACAAGGAAAGGCACATGCTACTGAGAAAAGAAATGATGGTGGAGATGAATCCTAGGTACCGCAGGCAGAGACAGAGGTAGAGAAAGCTGACCCAAACTTCCCATGCTACATTCATCCAAGAATACCTAGTGTAGCAGAAGAAGATCTTTCGAACAAGGCAGTGACCACTTTGATAGCACCACAGATCCCTGTCAGCATGACCTTGCTGAACAATATCCTCCAAGAATTGGTTGTATTGAAGTTCCAAGGCTACGACACTCGGCAGCAAGAGGGGTTGCAGATAAAAGACTACATGGACATAACCCAGGCCGCTGCATTTTCTGTCAAGGTAATCAAACCACGGAAGTGGGCTGAGGGACTGGCCATTGTAGGACTAACCAACATGCTCTTCATACTTCACTTCAGCCTTAGCATATAGGTCAATACATATGTAAATAAGTTACTGGTATGCTTTCATAAAGGATACTCATGGTTGGACCAGCCATATCAGGTGAATGCTGAATTAATAGTGAGAATAACAAGACTCCCAACCGAAGGCAAAGATCCTCTACCCTACCTGGCTAAGTACAATACTAAACCCATCAAGCAGAAGCACAACCTTCAGTGATTAGGAAGGGGCTACTTGCTAGGGCCCATACAGGAACAAAGTGTCTCTGTTGCTGCAAAAATATTGTCATATAAAATATTTCATAAGATGATACCAACACAGTGTTCGGCAGCGATAGTAGAAATTGTAGATTTATGTGCACGAGGAGAAAAGTTCAACTGGTCATGGTACTTGCTAAACTCACTAATCAAAGATGAAATGTTGGTTCAAAATAAGAAAGGTCACAAATTCTGCTATTCCTGGTTACTAATTTTGATTTCCTTTACTGTTTGGGCTGACCCCCTAGACTATGTACACATGGATGTCCCAATATTTGGCTTGGGGGAAAGACACCAGAATCTATGGGAAGACAAGGCTGATAATAAACACTAGCAGGATAAAAATATTGTATTGTTCATGCATGCAGAGGCGCTACGATAAGTTGTCCAGCAACCTCACAGGATCCATGCCACAACCGTGCACAGGTACGCTACTTTCGTCCAGTTTGAAGCGGATGTACATAATATAAATATGTTGCCTACAAAAGCTCCACTTAGGCAGACACATCAGGAAAGATTTATAGTGACCGACGATGATGTAGATGCAATTGTTAAGTTGTGGCCTAAGGAATGGTGCGGCCCAATCGCAGAGCCACTACCTGAAGAACAAAATATAGAAGAACCGCCAATTCATCAAGTTAATGGTGAAGACCATGAAGGTGATGATGCCTAAGAGGATCTATCACAAGAAAACATGGAGGCTGATGATGATATGGAGGACTCAGATCAGACACAGAACCGAGTGCAGCCCAATGAAGGCCACCCATCTCGTAAGAAACAGAAAGTCAATAAAACAATGAACACAACTATACTAACTGAGGATGATTTATAGGAACTTGCCAATGTTGTTAAGGAAGTTGTGCAAGATAAACTTAGTGATATAATGGCCTAGAAAGTGAGCATTTCTAACCAAGTCTAGGACCACCTCAATAAGTTAACAACGGCTTTCAACGATGTCAAGGACGCTATGGAGGATGAAACATATGGCGTTGATCCTAGCGTGCCACTAGTCGCACCAACGTTAGTACCACCGATCAAAGTGCTCATTCAAAAGAAGGAACTTGAAGCGAATGAAGAGACAAGTATAGGTACTGATGATAACAACATTGAAATATACTTCTCCAGGTTTCTCTTGGAGGATATCTATAGCATCCAGCAGGCAGCTGCAAGCGAACTTCAGCTAAGGAAAAACGTCATTTATTATTAGGAAACAAAGCAACAAAAGAAGGAAAAACTATGTAAGGCCCTGTTGGAAGGAAAGGATCGGGAATTGCAGGAGCGTATCAACCTCCTAGCCGAGAAGGAGCAGGAAATATTAGCCCGGGAGAAAATCCATGTCACGTTGGTAGATTCTATTAAGAATGCTATCACAACATTCCCACCAGAGGCTGGGCAAGAAGATGAAAACTCCCTGGCTAAATTTGTTAGGATTGTGAATATCGCAGAAAATATTCAGCGCCAAGTAGAATATTTGCAAGCTCAATAAATACCAAGAACACCCCCAGAGATGCTAGCACAAAGAAGAACAACAGTGTTTGAAGCTGCTGACAAAATTAAAGGTGGAGAAACAATCTACGCAAAGGCTGTAGACAATGTTGCGACCATTTGGGAAACATTGTTAGAGGATGACGCAACTAAGAAAATAAGGCAGTGTATATGAGAGATAGATGAGCGCATCACTGCTGTGAAGGTGAAAATGCGGAAGCTGCCCCTCCAGCAAAAGGTCATTAAGAATTCAGAGATCAAAAGTCTCCAGTAGGAAGTCTAGACCCTTTGCAAGCAAGAGAAATATAGGGAAGCCAAGGTTGAGGGATTCCATTTGAAAGTAGAACAGCTCACAGAACATATTCAGTCGATGCAGCAGAAGCTTCAAAGCATACTACAATTGATAGAGAAAGACTTGTTGGAACATGTATAGTCTGACCATGTGGAGCAATTGGTTGCACAGGCAGAGGAAGTTGCGGTGGAAGTTGATAAGATAGAAGTAATGGCATGCATTCCAAGGCAAGGTCTGTGTTGCTATGCAACCAGACCCAAAACCAAAAAGTTCAAAATAATGCAAGCAAATATGACCAAGGCACTCAGCTGAAAAAATAAATAAATTTTGGAGGAAACCATAGTGCCGCATGTGCATAACAAGGATGTAGAACTAGAGGAAAAAGTTGTGTAGACATGATGAGGAACCTTAAAGTTTCCATCAAACTGGTTATGAAGCAAATGATGGAAAGTCTAATACAGCTAGAAATTACTGACAGATCGTTAAATGCATCAAGATTCCACAAAGATTTGGCGCTTGAAACATGACAGCGCTGTAGGTGGACCAAGTGTGGGGAACTCTGTCACGGTGTCCTTCCAGCTCATCCACACATGATCACGATTGTCAATAACAAAAAATGGTGACGCTGATAATCATAGCATATCTAAAAAGGAAATACGATACATAAGATGAGGGTCTTGTCCTAATAATGCACTTGGATAAGCCTATATGGAATATGACCCGATGCTCTTCCTATAAGATTGGGGTTGACTTTCACTAAGCATACATCACTGTGCTGTGCTTCTCAACCACCAAATGCAGTTAAAAATGAGTTGGGGAGTGTCTTATCTAGCAGCCTTTAGGGATAAAGTTGTTGTTGCAGGTTTCAGCATGTTGGGTGTATCCAGAGACAGTAAGAAGGAAGATGGTGATAGTCACTAGTTACTTCAACCCATTGACAAGCCTCCGGCGAATTCATCCTTAGCTATTAGTAGATCACTAAAGTAGCAGCCCTGTCGGTGTCACCAAAGCGGACTCCAGTAGGGACTAGAAACCCGTCCCATTTTGACAAGCTCCGCGGGGTCCAAAACAGAGTCCCTGCCATCTTTCACAAAGCCTGTAGGCTTGGAAGGTGTCCGCAGCTTCCACCCATCTAGGTGGGGTCTCCAGCTCTTAGCAGACTATGGGAGGGCCAATGGGAAACTATCAGCTTGTACTCTATGATACTCAGGTGAAATTTGTCAAAGTTTGGCAAATCACTCACCTCCACCACCCTGGATAGCAGGGCTTGTCTGATTTTCAATATGGACAAGTCTTCAAAGTTCATATCTATGGCAAAAAGGGTGGTGAAGAACAAGCTGCAGAAGAGAGGAACTCGAAGAAGAGCAACAAGAGAACAAGCTGCAGCAACCCACAACAACCACGCAGCAAACCCCAGAAGAATGAGAATGGTGGAAGAGACAAGGCCACTTGGATTACTGTGTTGGAATGGGACACTAACCACCCTTGGTGAAATTGGAGGTGGACTGTGACAAGATGATGAGAGAGTCCTAGAGTAAAGACAACATTCCTCTTCATAGGGATCTTCGTCTCAATAAGAAGCACATAAGAATACCTTATCAGCTCAAGTGAACTCAGAAATCGAATCCTCCATTACGCATCCTCTAAATGGTGCCAAGAAACAAGCTATATCGGTGTGCTTAACTCGCAACGCACCTAATTCTGTGAAAAAATTCCCTAGAAGGAACCTAAAAAAAAAAGCATGGAGCAGGATGCACAAACTAAGATGTAGTCGAANAAAAATTCAAATGATATCGCACAGGTCAGGCCGCTCATATGTCCCTCGCTTCGTGGCTTGGGACGAGCCATAGGTGAGTGTTATGGGCCTGTTGGCCCAAGAAAGGGGCATAAGAAGGAAGTGCACGTGCAAAACCAAGGAAAATTCACCACGCGGATGATAGAAGCAAAGGAATATCATGAAGGATGAAAAGGGCTTGCAAAGGCAGAACGAAGAGGTGCGCAACAAAGGAAAGGCAAGCATGGAAGCATGCAAGGAGAAAATGGCTGGAAAGCGACAGATGCAGAATTCAGATCATGGCCATATAAGATGGCATCAGCATGCAGCTATGCTTGTATGATAAGATATTTGTAAGTCAGGCTGATAGTGCCTCGTGTCAAGTCATGATCACCACAGCTGTAACCAGAGGGGTGGCTGATGGTGACGACTAACAAACTGCCGGGATGCAGTTAGCCCTGCGTGGCCATGCAAATTAGTATAAATAGGAGGGATGAAATCGTTAGAAGGTTGGTCTATGAGGTTTTTAGTGATCCCTGTTCAGTTTCCAGTAGTATTTTTCTATTCAGCGGTAATCCATGGAGGGGGATGTCGGTTATGTTGTAATGTCATAGCGATCAGAAGAGTAGTAGACTCAGGAAGAGTATGGTAGCATTAGAGGGGATGTTGAGCTTCGGATCTGACTGCAGTGTGAGCAGACCGCTGGGCATAGGAGTAGAGTAGAAGAGCGAACCAAAGAGCATGAGAATTATGATTCTGAACATAAAGACATATCTCAAGATTAGTCTACATCTCACAAACTGCAAGGTGCTATATCCTTTCTCATGCCAGATGAAGAGCACCTTGGTGGTTTTTCCTAGATGGGTTTCCATGTTATTTCTTGTGTCTAAATGAATGGTTGATGTGGTGAATGTTTATGTGATTGATCACTAGTTTCTTTCCATATAATGTTAAATATGTTTCAGTCTCTGTTAGTTTCTTGCAATTGATAAATTGATGAACAAAATGCCTTGCTGAATTGAAACTGTATATATATCATTCTGTATAATTCTTGTTATGAATCCCAATGTAAGTCGTAGATCTGATTGAAATGAATCAGTTGCTTCGTATGGGTTGCACCAGCTACGAGGTGGAAAGGAAAGTGAGGCCATGCATGATGACATACAGTTGTGCTCAGTTGCGCAAAACCAACTCCTTCATCCAGCCATCCTGCTGCCTTCATTGAGCTCCTTGGTTGCGATCTAAGGGACTATACTTCCCTAAAAATCATGGAAACATGGTTCTGTCGGTTACCCATCTATGAGATATCTAGGGTGAGACTGTGCCTACTTCGCAGGTGTTGCCGATTGGGATTTCTCTATCAATCGGTATCTCGGGTAGTTGTTGGATGGGCTGGCTACGCAGAACCTGGGTCACGCGAGTGGGGAAAAGTGGCTAATAGATTTGATAGTTTAAGTGATCCTCTTGAAAAATTTTATAGGGTGACTTCATGTTTTTCTTTTCTTTCTTCCCCCGCTCAACATTGTTTGTGGGATTTTGTTTATTTTGGTTTCCCTCCCCTTTCTTCATTTTTTTCTTCCCGCCGGACTGTTGAGTGCCATTTAGGGTGGATTGTGCATTATAAACTTTTTCATTCTAAGGGTAGGAGGTTTCAGCCTTGGCTGCATCCACTACAGACTACTTCACTAATAATTCATGAATTTTTTTTTCCAGTGATTCCACAATGAGTGACTGGACTGAACTGGCAATTGCATCAACATGCGATACAAGTTTTTTTTTGCAAATTCTTTATTAGACCTTGGTGCATATGGTATAATTTCATAGAGAATCACAGACTAAGCATAGATCATACCAAGATGCTAGGTTATAGTAATGGCCTCTTCTTCGGTTGTTACTCCTGAAGTTGAAACGTCCTTTGAAATATATGGAAAAAAGGATTTCAAGAACCATTCCAACGGAAATTTAGGAGGAATATTAGCCTTGATCAACCTATTTATTATTCTCCACTTCTAAATGTGATCAGAGATGTGTGTGGATTTATTTTGTCAAAAAGTCAACAAAAGATCAATACCGACCATACCTGACCGAAAATTGAAATGGGTTGAGGAAAATAGTGGCTAAATCAAGAAACCTATCATAAGCAGCAGAAAAAAGTTTGATATATCATTTAACTACTATGCTTATCAATGTTCTTTGAAAAAACCTCACCGAATTGAATCATCATTTAAAGAGTTTGAAGAGAACCACAAGTGGAAAGTTGTAACATGGTAAGCAGGGTCCTCTTTAGTATTCCCTTCAAATTTTGGGATATCAGAAGGAAGCCTAATAGGGACTAGTGGCCAAGTCAGATCATGGTGCATAGGGTCGTTCATTAATTTCGAGAGGTCAGGAAGTTCCAATGTTGCCAAAAAAGGAAGTCGAGGCTGAGTCGGGGATTTATATTGGAAAATTTGGTGTGAGGAAGTTCATGCACCAATGTTCCCATAAGGTTGCATGGGGTCACCCCCAGCCATCGACTATGATAAGTGACAATGTTATGAAAAGGATTCCATCCAAAATCTAAGGGATTACTGACTTGAGGTGTGTTGTGCTTATTTTTCCTAGTTTTGACCGAGACAAGTGTCGTTGATACTGGAGCTATTGAAATTCCACCAAAAAATGAAAAGGTAGATATTCCAATCGACGTGGTCGAGACCTGACCTAAATTTTGAAAATTGAATCCTGAGAAAGGATTCAGGATTCCAGAAGACACACCTGCTAAAGTAGGTGTAGGGCCTACATATGGAAAGGATGGAGGAATGTGTCCTCCATCCTAGGGATACCCTTGGGAAATAGGAGTGGAACCGCTAGGATTGTTATGAAAATTTTGGAATAGGGGAGAGGATTTGAAAGGCATATAATTGGGTACACTAGTAACCACCATGGGAACTGGGGGGTTAACTACTCTATCGCTCGGAGATAAAAGAGTAAATGGAGTAAAATTTAAAGATACTATCGCTGCATTAGCTATGTTTGACAGTGGCACACTCACATGCAGAGGAGATGATTTGTCTGCTCACATGATTGATGTAGGGGTATGGATGTCCCTAGACCCATCTCCAGTATTCGACATGACAATACTTGATGAAACACCAAGACCAGGTTGATTGAAATGACTAACTTGGACAAGCACAAGATATTATAAATTAGTAAGAGGTGAATTATAGTTCCTTGCAAACAATTGAGCCTACAAGTCTTCAATTTTTACTGAAGGATGATCAAATTGACTATACCTAAGTTCATGTTCGCATGGACTCTCACTAGTACCAGTCGGTTCAAAAGAACTTCTTGTGTTGATTTTATTCCTTCTAGTTGGTGGTGGAGGCTCCACAGCTGTAAGTAGAGGAAGGATTTGCAACCTTCGAGATCTACGAGGATGTTGATTCTCCACAACTAAATATTTTTAAAACATACACCTAAGAGGTCAGACTATATCACAAGCAATCCAAAAAGCACACCACTAAAAAATTCCCTGAGTACCACAACCAGGCAGGTGAAGATATGCCTTCCAAAGGAACAGTTGGGATGATGAAGGCCCAAAACATACCAATGAAGAGCTAAAGAGCAGTTACTTGGGGTTTCGATATAAGTTTTCTCGATGCAAGAAGTTGAATCACCAACCTCCATCCCAAATTATTGCATGGGGTTTCCTCCCACGTATTCACTAGGTACAATGGAAATATCCTTCCATTGTCACCTTTGTTGAAACCCTAGTTCAAGATACTATGGTTACCATATATACAAGAAATTCCTAGCAAAAAATTCATTGGTATTATTGATGTGCATGGGTAGGGTAACAATCCCAAAATTCAAGCAACACTAACACCACATGGGGCCAAAAGGTGGTACTAAATGAACCCCTGTACACACAACAATACTGGTTTATGCTACATTGAGTATTGGAGGGGTATCTCTGCAACTAAAACTTCACACAACCTTGTGCTTGAATCTCATGTTAGAGGATATTTTTGGTTTACCTTCCTATAGAAGTAGGTTTCGTAAGTGACAGGACACTATGTCTAAATTTAAAAAGTTTCAGATAGTTATAAATATCCTTAATCTGAAACCCTAGCCTAAGATAGTTGGTGATGTCCTTAAAACAGAAAAATGTTACTAATTAATTATAAATACGATCATTATTTTTAAGGCTTCTCCTTACTCGGGGTGGTGACCGTGCAACTTATTATGTTTTTGGACTTGACTAGAAAGAAAAAAAAGTAGTGTAAATTGATTTAAATTAACATTTCCATTTCATTTTCTCTTTTCCTTTTTCAAAAACTAATGAAAAATTTAATTATTGAATTTTTCAAATCAAAAGAAAGAAAATTTTCTTTTCTTTTTGAAAAATCCAAAGCAATGTACAATATGCCTACTTAAGACTGAAAATGCACCTGGAATGCTTTGTTTTTATATTTTTTCAAAACAGAAAATGAAAAATGAAACTTATGCATTTATATAATCTAGATCTATGAGCATATGTAGTATCAAGAATAAAAAACAAACCTCCCAAACATAAACTATGAAGTCTTTACAAAGCTTGACAATGTCCTACTTGGACTGAACTACCCTAGTTTCAAGAACAGAGTGGTTCAAAATTTTGGAAGAAGTAACAACAAATAAACTACTTAAGCAATATGACAAAAAGAATAGGAAATCATTAACAAAGGTTGAAATCTATGACACTACTCATACTCCAACCAAAGGTTCCAAGAGGGGAGACCTAAAATCCTTAAACACACACCCAAACTAACTTATACAAAGAAAGGATTACAAAAGAAAACCAACAAAGACTTGCAACAAATCACATACTAATAAACCTTAAGGATAAATACCCAGAAGCAGTCAGACATCCAAAGAAAACTCATAGAAATCAAACCCTAAGCTTCTATACATCTATATATAGGAAAATGTGACTGTGTAGTGACAGTCATATGTACCACTTGCGACTGTACTTCTAGAAGCCCGTGAATTAATATCTAGGAAAACATGATTGTAAGTATAGGAAAATTGTGAATGCCTCAAAAAAAATTCAAAAAAAAAGAAAAAGGGAACCTAACACAACAAAGGTTAAAAGAGATACCGAAAATAGATTGTTGTAAACCTTAATAAAAACTAGAAAAATACTTTAACTTAAGAGACCCCAAAACAAAATAGACTCCCTAGCGGAGTCACCAATTCTGTTGTTACGGATAATATACCTTATGGATGGGGATTTAGAGGCCACCAACTTACTGAATTTTCTACTTGCATACAACTAGGGTTTTACAAGCATAGATAAAAAAATGAGAGAAAGAGAATGTGTACCTTGTTTCAAACGGTTGATCCTAGCTTTCTTCTTATTCTCCAATGCTCTTTTGATTCCAATATTCAGTACCTGCAACAAATATTTGGCATTATTCAAAGTTTATTTTATTGTTATGATGAGATATGAACATCCATTGATTGTATTAAACCAAATGACAACCTAAACCAACACTGAAAAAATTAGAAGCATACATATAGAAATTGATGGAAGGAAAAACATTCTTTATTAACAGAGCTCTAGAAAGATTACATAGCCTTTTGTATGATCAAGCTCCTTAACAAACCAAGACCTTATTCCTCTTGATCCTATCCTTAATGGAATACTCCAGCATAAATTTTCCTCCAAAGTTGGTCCCCTTTCCTCATACCCTTCCCCTCTCTTTATAGTTTCTTGTGAGGAAGGAATTCGAGGCTTAGGATGGTTGGGGAAGTTGTGGAAGTTGCCAAACTGATCCCAACTTCCCCTAGTTAATAAAATTTTTATATTTTAACTATTCTTAATGGAATTCATAGGTTTATGTGAATCATATTGCGAATGAATCATGGGTTTCCTTAAGGAAACACGTGAATTTCAGTATTTAGGGATAACATGAGGGTTGCACATGGTAGACTCGCGAGTGGCACTCAATTTGATCAAAGGAAAGTCATGAATACATGATGAGTTCAAGAGAAAAAATGGTTAATGCTAGAGTGAACAAGGTGTATTAAGGATCCAATTCATCCCTAGGGTTATTGCTACTTCAATCCCTAATTTCCTTTTGTGTAACAAAATATTTAATGTCATTACTTGGATAGAGAAGTTCCATTAGAGTATAACATATATGTTCACTATGATTGGGAAAATAGTGCTAAAGATATGACTAGGACTTTAGGGTTTTCTTCAGCTTGGGGTTTGGCATGATTTCTTGGTGTAGGAAGAAGTAGAAGGGCATAGAACTGAGTATAGCTGAGGCAGAGTATATTGCATCTTGTTCAGCAAGTTGTGAGGAAGTGTGGCTTCAAAAGCTTCTTGCGGGATTATTCGATGTGGATTTAGAGATGACTTGTGGGAATTGTAACAACCATATTTGTGTGAATTTGTTTGAGAACTAAGTATTCCATGACAAGTCAAAGAACATTGAAATATGATATCACTATATCTAGGATATAGTGCAGAGCGGAGCAATGAAGTTTTAGTATATTTCAATGAATACATAGATAGTTGCGTCTTAACCAATCCTCTAGAGAGAGTGAATTTTGAGTACTTCAGGGACAATCTTGGAGCTATGTAGATCAATGTCCATTAAAAGAGGGAGTGATGGGTCCCAGTGGTCCTCACGTTCATCATTAAAAAGGGTGGGAAATGTGGAAGATGCATAAAGGTGCACCCAGTATGAAAAAGGATTGGTCACCAAACAAGTATGCACCCAGTATGTAAAAGGATTGGTAACCACACGAGTGTACACCCAATATGAAAAATGACTGGTCTCTATATAGGGATCTTGGCCATATCTTCAAGGGTACATCCCAACATAGTTGGTGGCATCATTAAGGGTGGATCCAAGTATGACGACTTGTATCACCATGGGTAAATCCCAACATAATTAGTGGCATATCTAGAAGGAATGTCCCGGTAAGGTTGGTTCTATATTTGAGTAGGAATATCCAAACAAGACCAGCCTAGGGATGATGGTTGTTCTCTAAGAGAATGGAGGAGCCTAGTTAGTTACCAGAAATTGGTTTTTCAGTCTAGTACCAAAGACCCAGTAAGGTTGGTTGTATCTTAGAATAGGAATATCCCAATGAGATCAACCTAGGAATGATGTCCATTCTCTGGGATAATAGAGGCTCTTAGTCAGCTTAAGTCTAGGACTAAATATCCCAATAAGGTTGGTTGTATCTTCGAGTAGGATAATCCCAACATGAACATCCTAGGGCTAATGGCTATTCTCTAGGAGAATGGAGGCACATGTTTAGTTACTAGGAAATGGTTTTTAGTCTAGGACTAAAGATCCCAATGAGGTTGGTTGTATATTCAAGTAGGAATATCCCAAACAGCTCATCCTGGGGCTGAGATATATTCTTAGGGAGAATGGAGTACATGGTCTCATACCAAGATATGGTATGGGACTAGGAGGTTGATTAACATGATTCAGTCTTAGATTGAAGCTCAGCATAGGGATGATGAACATTCTCCAAGAGAATAAAGGATCTGGTCTACGACCAGGGTGTTGATCGACATGATTCAGTCTAGGAATGAAGATTAGACTAGGGATTATAGACATTCTTTGAGAATGGAGGCATTTGGTGATGCAGGAGTATTGTTTCATGCTAGCAATGTGATGAGTTGGTCACATGTTTTGGAATATATTTTGATTTTTTTTTTGCTGAGTCATTGTCTATTAGTACCCGTGGGAGCAGTTGTGCATCACGACTCCCTGCGTGGAGATCAAATCGAAGGATTACTTGATTTTGACAAGGACATTTTCATCATGCCCAGAAGTTGTTTGTTTTTAGTTGTAAGACCACTTAGTTGAGGTGGTCGTGTATAAGCTTAAATATACAGTGTAGAGAAGGTAGAAGGGTTCTGCTCTTCAGCATTAGAATTCTGAATTTGCAGAGTAAAGGACAAACATATGTCTGGTTCTACTTGTAAATATGTTGAGAGAGACTGAATAAGAGATCCAAGCTCTGTGTTTGTGTATTTACTTAATAGAAGAATTAGTTGTGTGTTTGCAATGTTATTAACCTATATGCATCTACTGATTTAGTTGTGTATTCATGAAGAGCCAACTTCAATAATTTTTTGAACATCGGTGTGTTTCTGGGGATTTCTTGATTCATGTGTTAAATTGTTGCTTGAAGAGCTGAAATAGAGTGTATATGTATGCATAGAAGGGTTAGTCTAGAATAATAGAGAGTATTGAAGGTTGGATTGATCAATTCCATGATTAATCGATGTCATATGTAGGTTTTCTATGATTAACCAGTTTTTGCAAAGAACGGACGACGGAGATCGATTCCGTAGGAGAAGATCAAACGGTTGAAATTTGTGGGGAAAGAGTTGCCGAGTGGAAGTTGCAGGGAGGATATTTTGAAAATTTGGTTGACCATATTGCATACCGCAACCCACAAAAGTTGCAGGAAGGAAGTTGCGGGAGGGGGATTCTTTGAAAAGTCAATTGGGCATCTCACATGTAGGAAGGTCGTTGTGGAATGGAAGTTGAGAAGTGCAATGTTGGGCGTGTGCAGTCCTGCATCCCAAAACCTACTATTATGGGACAGTGTTTGTGGAGGTAATATTATGGGAAGGCAATATTTAGAGCATAATTTGGCCATTTGGCTAAATTTGGAAGTGGGTAGGAGCCCCTAGATCCTGGAAGTGTTGGTCGAGGTTGGATTTGATCGACCCACCTACATCAATTTTGGTATCAAAGCAAGTTAATCTCATGTGAGAGAGAAGCATAGTAGTAGAAGCCTGGAAAGAGCAAAGAAGAGTGCTCAAGAGGTTCTAGATAGAGGACCAGTGTTACCAAAAGACCAAGTGCAGAAAAGGGCTTGCTAAGGTAAGATTATAGTAGTGTGAAAGAGAACTATTATTGTGGAGGCTTAGTGCAAGAGGATGGATGCACCCATTGGAAGAGCAAGATGTCGTGACAGAGGTCAACCGGGAGGCAATGCAAAAGTTCTAGAAGAAATGAGGGAGTTAAGGACACGTCTGGAATCCATGGAAATGGATAGATGAAGAGACCCAAAAGCAAGGGACATGAGTGAACCTGATGATGAAGAGCAAAGAGAGGAAGCTGCACCTATGCATGAAACACTAGAGTTAAGATATTTCAGCTCCATTTGGGGAGCAACTTCAAGGATGAGACCAGAGTTGCCTACCTATGATGGAAGTCTCATAGTGGAGCATCTCATGGACTAGATCAGTGAGCTAGATTAGTAATTTGAGTATGATGAAGTAGAAGAAGACAAGAGAGTCAGATTAGCAATGATGAGGGTGAAATGAAACACATGGTTGTGGTAGGATAGTGTGCAAGCAAAAATAAGAAGGAAGAATAAACCCTTGATAAGAAGCTGAGATAGAATGGTAGCAAAGATGAGGGATAAGTTCTTGCCCAAAGATTACGAGTTAATTATGTATAGACAAATGTAGAACCTTAGGAAAATATTGTTAACATTAAGAGAATACACTGAAGAGTTCTACAAAGTGAACCTAAGGGGAGGATATGTGGAAGAGTTAGCAGAGAAGGATGCTAGATATGTCAATGGTCTAAGGATGGACATCTAAGAAGAGATCAGCATGATATCACCTAGAACGATGGAGGAGGCATATCAATGTGCCTTAAGGGCAAAGGAAAAGATATCCCAAAAGCAGAGCTTCAGTAGAGGTCGAGGTCCAACTAGAGGACGAGGAAAAGTAGCTAGAAGAGGAAGATTTGGAGCACCAAGAGAAGAGTTTAGTAAATCTAACTAGAAATATCAGCATGGTAGAGGAGGTGAATCTAGTAGGAGAGTACCTTACCAAGGAGGTAGAGGTAGAGGTAGAGATAGAGGAATTTTCTATAGGTGCTACAAATGCAACCAGTTGGGGCATAGATCATTTGAATTTCCAGGGAAGGAAGACATAGGACATAGAGGAGCCTATGTAGCTCAGAATGAGCAGCAGCAAGAACAGTCGACAGTGGCTGAAGTTTTTCTAGAGACAGGAGAATCCTTAATGATGAATAAAGTCATGTTGAAACCAGAGAAGGAGCAAGCAGAGCCTACTCAAAGGAAATATTTATTCAAGACCATGTGTAAAGTCCAAGAGGAGTGTTGTAAGATGGTGATTGACAGTGGGAGTACTGACAATCTTGTTTCCAAAGAGATGGTGGAGAAGCTAAGTTTGAGGAGGACCAAGCATCCTATTCCATACAAAGTATCTTGGTTACACAAGGGACATTAAATCTTGGTAAGTGGGCAGTGTGAATTTGATTTCCAAATAGGTCCATATAAGGACAAGATTCTATGTGATGTGATTCCCGTGGATGTTTGTCATATACTGTTAGGAATACCATGGCAATTTGATAAGAAAGTGAATCATGATGGTCGGAGTAACTTCCATAGTTTTGAGCAGAATGGGATAAGACATGTACTTCATCCTTTACAGGAAGGTAGTACGGCAAGACAGTCTACACCCAAAGTTCTGATGTTGTCAGGGAAAGAATATTTGCAGTAGATTGAGTAGGAAGATTTAAGCTATGTTGTGGTATGCAAACTGAGAGTGGTGACAGTGAGGAATAACATGACAGATCTACCTAAGGAGATTTAGGATATGCTAGGTGAATTTAGCGACATTGTGGTGCATGATTTACCCAATAAATTACCACCAAGAAGGGATATAAGTCATCAAATTTATTTTATTCCAGGATCCAATTTACCAAACAAGGTAGCATATATATTGACACCTCAAGAGAATGAAGAAGTGAGGAAATAGGTCCAAGGATTTATGGACAAGTGGTTGGTTCATAAGAGTCTAATTCCATGTGCAGTACCAACAGTACTGACACTGAAGAAGGATGGTGAGTGGAGGATGTGTACTGACTCTAGAGCAATCAACAATATCCCTATCAAATATAGGTTTCCATTACCAAGGATGGATGACATGATGGATTGTCTGAGTGGGGCAACATGATTTTCAAAACTATATTTGAAGAGTGGATATCATCAGATCAGAATCAGAGAGGGAGATGAGTGGAAGACAACCTTCAAGGCAAATGATGGGTTATATGAGTGGTTGGCCATGCCATTTGGATTGTCCAATGAACCAAGTACTTTTATGATATTGATGAACGAAATATTGAGAGATTTCATAGGTAATTTAGTGATAGTTTACCTCGATGACATTTTGGTTTTCATCCATTAATAGAAGAAGAGCATCTAAAGCATCTGAGGTATGTTATAGAGAGACTGCAACAAGAGAAGTTGTTGATAAATGTAAAGAAATGTACATTTATGAAGCCAGCACTAGTGTATTTGGGTTTTGTTCTCTAAAGAGATGGGTTGAATATGGATCCAGAAAAGGTGCAAGAAATCCTTGATTGGCCTTCACCAAGGAACATATTTGAGGTAAGAAGCTTTCATGGATTGGAAAGTTTCTATAGGAAATTTATAAATAAATCTAGTGGTATTTGTGCACCTATCGTTGAGACAATTAATAAGGTTAGATAGCCATTTCAATGGATAGCAAAGGATGAAAGGAGTTTTCAATTTTTGAACACGAAAATCACTGAACAACCATTATTAAAGTTACCAGACTTCAACCACCCTTTCCAAGTGAAGTGTGATGCTAGTGGAGTAGCAATTGGATCTGTACTCAGTCAGGAGGATAGGCCTATTGTCACATACCCCAATTTTGCATAAATAATATTATCATATTTGATTTTATTTGAAGACAATATGTTAAATTTTATGTTAAGTGGAAAATGATGACTTAGCAGAGTCAAGAATATTGAATGTAATTCTGAATATTTTAATTATAAATAAATAAAAGTGGAGACAATAGCTTGGGAGAGCTGTTAAAAGAATGTTTAATGGTCAAATTTGATGGAGGAGACTGGGTGGAGAGAAAATGGACAAGTGGCAGCATCCTCAAACACTTCCAACTGTTGCAAATGGAAACCTCCCTACATTTGGGGTCATGATCCCCCAAGAAAGTGGGATCAGAGCAGGTGGCTCAATTAATGACAACTGACCCAAAAGACCTAGGAAATCTTGATAAAAATTCCCATTGAAGAGAGTTAGGGCTGCTCATTCCAAGAGGTGATCATTCAGGTGAACGTGATTCAAAGGATTTCAATGGCAAGGGAAATTATGGAAGGTGTTTGAGGGGTAAAACTGTAAAAGTGATCTGGTGCAGCTTTTCAGCTGAAGGATCTTACTGCTCAGTGCAGAGTGACTACTAAGTCCTTGGATTAGTATCTTGGTTGCTACTCCACCAGTTCTCAGCCAAGGAGACCAGAAAACAGGCTCGGGGGTCCTAAGGAGACGTTGTTTGAGCGCTCTCCAGGAGTTGGTAGGGAGGAACGGCCTCCCAACGTTGTTGTTGTCCAAATTAATTAGGTTCTACAGTCTTTTAATTTTACTATGTTAATTGTTTAAATGTGAATCTAACTGATTATTGAATGTTAAATGTTTAGATATGAACTGTTAGTATGAATAATCTTTTAGTTAACTGAAAGAATGCTTTCAAAATTGATGAAAAATAATCCTAACCTTTGTTTTTCCACATCTAGAGTGGACCAGACCGTACTCCAGCATAGGTAGTGTATTTAGACAAATGATGGATAGGTTAGAAACTCGAAATGAACTGATGTATTATGCAATAATCTATTTCTTTATGTATTTTTTATCATAGAAGAACAATATCTTGTTTGTTGAAGTTTATGATTTAATCAGTTTGTTGTTGTAAGGATGCTAGAAAAGAAATAGCCATAATACTTTACTGATAGCAGTGTATTATATTCGAGAGTTGTTCAAATAGATAAGTTATTACTTTTACACAGTACTTCCTTTTGTAAAATATACTATTAACTTGTAACAGAGGAAATAGAAACAACTCATATATAATGCTTATCTTATTATGTTAAGAAAAGATTGAATGTTAACTCAAGTTAACCCTGCAATATAAAAACTAGAGTTAAATAAAATAAAGAACCCATATGCAGAATGGAAATCGTAAATGTCATTAGCTTTTAATTATATTTTACTTACATCAGCTGGAAGTAAAAACGATGGAACCTCGGAGGATTAACAACACCACAACCAATGTTAAGAAGAGCCAAACCCTCATTCTCATCGAGGATAGAAACGGCGGGACTCTTGTTCATTTCACACTAACAGCAAGGGTGAAGGTAAGCCTAGGAAATGAATACGAAGGAGTCAAACAAGCATGGATTCAGACTATCACCAACACACCAATGGGAAAACTAAACTCCAAAACCCTACGATGAAGGAGCTTAACAATCATACATGTTAAGCTAAAAATTTCACCAATGATAGACCATGGTAGAAGAGCAGCAAAGGGAGCTATAGGTGGGCTGTAAATCCATTTGCAAGAAGAGTAATGAACCCTGATTGAAATAAAGAAATCACAGTGGAGACAGGCAACAGAACCCAACTCAAGGGAGTAAGACATGACAAACACAAGCGTTGGATATACTATAACTAAATTCCACTCACGGCCACCATGGGAGCTTGCAGAGCATCCCAAAGGGCCAATGCAAATGTCGAAACTAGAATAAGCCAATGGTTAGGGTTGACAAATATATATACAACCAGTGCATGGACAAGGAATTTCCACGTGGCCGCAACAATAATAATCATGCAGTGGGTCAACTTTCCATACTCACCTACGATCAATAATAACCAATTATTCTCCCAAATGATTTCATCAAATAGCATGTAAACATTATAGTTTTCTTGGGTTTCATATCTTATGATAATTGTTTTAACATTTAGGGTATAGCTCATCATTGGCGTGGGTATGCAACGTTATGATAACATTGACATAGCACATAATTTAATCGTATAGCCTCGTGACCCAGAAGAAAACCTTGCATAAATTATTGGTAAACAATGTTATGAGATATCGCTAGTAAATCTCATGAAAATTGTATTTTCTTTATAGTAAGTTTATACTAATAATTAACACAGGGAGATGTTAAAAGGTTATATTAACATTTATCGTTAGTAATATGCATAATACATATGTAAGAATTAATCCTTTTTAGAATGGTTACAACTCATCAAAGCTTATAGTAATATCATTATTGTGATATAGGTGGTGTAATAACTAAGTTGTTACCAATAGTAATTTAAGACAAATATGAAATCATTGTCATATAAACAATCTAGTTAATGGTGTAAGAATAAATATCTAATAGTTCTAGTTTCTCTACATGGTGGGCATGAATTTATTGCACAACATTCAAGTTGAGAACATTGCATAGCATCATTTTGGGTAGGCTCATAAATAATTTGCAAGTGCAACATCAATAAAACCTTATATGTTGATAAACAAATAGTTTATGCATAATTATAAGTCTTAGAAACTAGCAAGGTAAATGTTAGCAAACTGTGAAGTGGCAAAGTGAAATGTAAGAACATTCCTATAAACTCTTCTACTTAGTTCAGATCAACGAGATCTTTTTCTAGAATTTGGTTGTTTCTCATTACTTGGGAAATTAGTTTTATGTCTTCACCAAAATAATGAGGTTAACATAAGATAAAAGATTGGCTCTATAACAAAAACACCAACCTTGGAAGTTGTTCATAGATAGAACTTAATGTAAGAAATGTATTATAGAATTGCTAGGATCTGCATATTGAAATTAAGATTATCAAGCAGATAAAATAAAATGTTCAGAACCAAAGGAAGCAGTATTGTCGCTATGTACTCTACAGGAAGATATACAATCATCTGAAATTTGTTTACAATAGCAATTGAAGAAAACAAACTGTTTTACCTTACAAAAGTGATTTGGATTACAGCAACTTATCTACTAAGCTTATTATTTTTTCAAATAGAAATATTGTTGGATGCTTTATGAAATTAAATATGTTACTTGATCATTCATACTTGTAAACCTGTAAGAACAAGTAATCCATCTGCGTTAGCATAAATGCTAAGTAAGCCCCGAAATTCAAAGTCAGATTCCACCTACTGTCATAAATAGAACTCATCAGTAAACCGAATGTAGAAATAAGGCACAAGTTAAAATTAATATTGTGTTAATAAGAAAACTACTGAGTTAACATAATTGAGTTTATGCAAACTAATCTATTAACTATTTCTTTTATTGCTAATCGTTAGTTGTTAGTAAACTGCAGTCTCAGCATTTTATATTATTTCAAAATATTAAATTTTGGTGAAAATTTGGGGTTTTGACATGTGGTATCAGAGCACAAGGTTCAAACACTAGACCTTTATGAGGCCTAGATATATTTCATGAAACAGTAAACTGAATTATTATGCTGATGTATTTTCTTATAAATGTTATTCATCAAAGAATTTTTTTTTTCTGAAGTTTAACAGACAGGTATGGAAAGGCTAGAAGAATATGCAGAGGAGGAATCTCCAGTTACATAACCCAGAAATTTACCAAGATATCCTATACCAGAGGATTTAGCTACCAATTCCTTAGAATTGTTAGAAACTGTAAAATATCTAAAATCTGAAAGTTGCACAGGATCGGCAGAAAAGTCAAGCATACTTAAAAAGAAATCCAAAGGAGTTTCAGGTAGGTGAACATGTGTTCATCAAGGTAAGGCCCAAAAAGAGCTCTCTGAGATTGGGAAGTTGTGCAAAATTGGCACCTCGTTACTGTGGTCCATTGAAATTGTGTCTAGAATTGGACAAGTGGCTTATCAATTAGCATTACCACCAAATTTAAGAGTACATAATGCTTTTCACATTTTTGTTTTAAAGAAATATGTTCATGACGCTACTCATGTTGTTAACTGGAATGATGTACAGGTGGAACCAAAAGGATATTTTATGGTGGAACCGAACTGTATCCTCAGGCGGAGGGAGATCACACTTCGGAACCTCACCATTGGACAGGTGAAGGTGCAATGGAGGCACCTTAGTCTGGAGGAATCCACCTGGGAATTGGAAAGTAATATGCGAGATGCATATCCAATTCTGTTCCAAGGGAATTATGAGGATGAAGAATAAATAACATCAAGGATGATGTTATATTCTAAGGGAGTGTGTATGTCACATGCCCCAATTTTGTAGAAATAATATTATCATATTTGATTTTATTTCAAGACAATATGTTAAATTTTATGTTAAGTGGAAAATGATGACTCAACAGAGTCAAGAATATTGAATGTAATTTTGAATATTTTAATTATAAATAAATAAAAGTGGAGACAATAGCTTGGGAGAGCTATTAAAAGAGTGTTTAATGGTCAAATTTGGTGGAGGAGTCTAGGTGGAGAGAAAATAGACAAGTGGCAACATCCTCAAACACTTCCAACTGTTGCAGGTGGAAACCTCCCTACATTTGGGGTCATGATCCCCCAAGAAAGTGGGATCAGAGCAAGTGGCTTAGTTAATGACAACTGACCCCAAAGACCTAGGCAATCTTGATAAAAATGCCCATTGAAGAGAGCTGGGGCTACTCATTCCAGGAGGTGATCATTCAGGTGAATGTGCTTCAAAGGATTTCAATGGCAAGGGAAATTATGGAAGGTGTTTGAGGGGTAAAACTGCAAAAGTGATCTGGTGCATCTTTTCAAGTGAAGGATCTTACTGCTCAGTGCAGAGTGACTACTAAGTCCTTGGATTAGTATCTTGGTTGCTACTCCACCAGTTCTTAGCCAAGTAGACCAGAAAACAGGCTCGAGGGTCCTAAGGAGACATTGTTTCAGCACTCTCCAGGAGTTGGTAGGGAGGAACGGCCTCCCAACACTGTTGTTGTCCAACTTAATTAGGTTCTACAGTATTTTAATTTTACTATGTTGACTGTTTAAATGTGAATCTGACTGATTATTGAATGTTAAATGTTTAGCTGTGAACTGTTAGTATGAATAATCTTTTAGTTAACTAAAAGAATGATTTTGAAATTGATGAAAAATAATCCTAACCTGTGTTTTTCCACATCTGGAGTGGACCAGACCGTACTCCAGCACAGGAATTGTATTTAGAAAAATGATGGATAGGTTAGAAACCCAAAATGAACTGATGTATTATGCAGTAATATATTTCTGTATGTAGTTGTTATCAGAGAAGAACAATATATTGTTTGTTAAAGTTTACGATTTAATCAGTTTGTTGTTGTAAGAATGCTAGAAAAGAAATAACCATAATACTTTACTGATAGCAGTGTATTATATTCACGAGTTGTTCAAATAGATAAGTTATTACTTTTACACAGTACTTCCTTTTGTAAAATATACTATTAACCTGTAACAGAGGAAATAGAAACAACTCAGATATAATTCTTATCTTATTATGTTAAGCAAAGATTTAAGTATGGTTCATTTAGTTTATTTTTACTGAAATTAACAACTAATTTAACCTGCAACTATTCGAACCCTAAGTAAAGTATAGTAACATAATTAAATTCTAAAAGACAAATAAATTTAAAGATAAAGAATATCTTAACAAAGAACATATTTAACCCTATCAGTATTTTTATATAATAAAAAGAACTAAGATACAATAGTAACTTATGTTTAATTAAATAAGTATTTTAACGAGAAATTGTCCTTTAACTTTTACAAATATATTATACATGTAAAGGAGTGATTATAGGGTCGAAACCCTTATTTCATTTCCTAGTAATAAAAAAAAATAGTTAAGCTAACAAGAAATAATACTACTGAATGAATTAAACTAATATAGACTGGTCACAGTCTTTATTAATAAAATGTATGTACAAATACAAGCTTAAGAAATTATAGTATATACATATAATAGTATCAACACAAACAATATTGTTTACAAATTAAGAACTCATTAAAACAAACTAAAGGAATCTTTAAAAAGAAATAGAGATTACTTTCATAAAAACCCTAATTTGGAAATCCTTGAGTCACTGGATTAGTCTTAAATTCTATTAACGGTAACCTGAAATAATTAAAAACAATAAAGAAATTATTATCTTAGAATTTAAATAGTGTAAAAACCCTAGCTCGTAATTCTGAGCGACAATTACCCAGTATTCTTTAATATGCAAAACCATTACTGTTGTAACCTAGGATAAGTAATAAACTTAATTCTTTTTATATAAGCATTAAAAGGAAAAATTTAATTCATTCACACAGAGATAAAATACAAATACATAAATGAAAACGAATTTAAGCTAAAGACAGACTGTCTTAAAATATATTTGCATTATATCAATGAGCCCAAAGGCTGAATATAAGTCAAAACTTAACAGAGTACAAAACCTCAGCTAAGAGCCAAGCACCCATATCTTGATATGGAGTATAAACAAGTATTAACAATTTTTTACAAAACTGTAAGTTCTTCCTTAATACGAGAGGAGAGCATTACAAGTCACGGCTTTAATCCGAAGTCACCTTGCGTAAAGCAAGGGTTATAAACTGAAGCAAAAAATATAAAAACAAAGAACAACAACCCAAGACTGGGTGCGACATGGTCATGACTTCTTCCAACTACAAAAGTCTGTACAAGCAGGGAAAACCTTTTTCAAAACCAGAGCTTACCGTAGACTATTCTTTGAGCCATTTGAGAAGCACGACTGTCAAATATGGAGACAAGTTAACCCTGCAATATAAAAACAAGAGTTAAATAAAATAAAGAACCCATATGCAGAATGGAAACCGTAAATGTCGTTATATTTTAATTATATTTTACTTACCTCAGCTAGAAGTAAAAACGATGGAACCTCAAAGTATTAACAACGCCACAACCAGTGTTAAGAAGAGCCAAACCCTCATTCTCGCTGAGGATAGAGACGATGGGACTCTTGTTCATTTCACACTGACAGCAAGGGTGAAGGTAAGCTTGGGAAATGGCTACAAGGGAGTCAAACAAGCATGGATTCGGACTGTCACCAACACACCAGCGGGAAAACTAAACTCCAAAACCCTACGAGGAAGGAGCTTAACAATCATACATGTTAAGCTAAAAATTTCACCAGTGAAAGACCACGATAGAAGAGCAACAAAGGGAGCTACAGGTAGCTGGCTGTAAATCCATTTGCGAGAAGAGCAGTGAACCCTGACTGAAATAAATAAATCACAGCGGAGGCAGGAAACAGAACCCATCTCAAGGGAGTAAGACACGACAAATACAAGTGTTGGAGCCACTGTAACTAAATTCCACTCATGGCCTCCATGGGAGCTTGCAGAGTATCCCAAAGGGCCAACGCAAATGTTGGAACTAGAATAAGCCAAGGGTTAGGGTTGACAAATATATATACAACCAATGCATGGCCAAGGAATTTTATCAAATAGCATGTAAACATTATAGTTTGCATGGGTTTCATATATTACGATAATTGTTTTAACGTTTAGGGTATAGCTCATCATTGGCATGGGTATGCAATGTTATGATAACGTTGACATAGCACATAATTTAATCTTATAGCCTCGTGACCCAAAAGAAAACCTTGCATAAATTATTGGTAAACAATGTTATGAGATATCGCTAGTAAATCTCGTGAGAATTGTATTTTCTATATAGTAAGTTTATACTAATAATTAACATGGGGAGATGTTAAAACGTTATATTAACATTTATTGTTAGTAATATGCATAATACATATGTAAGCATTAATCTTTTTTAGAATGGTTACAACTCATCAAAGCTTATAGTAATATCATTATTGCGATATAGGTGGTGTAATAACTAAGTTGTTACCAATAGTAATTTAAGACAAATATGAAATCATTGTCATATAAACAGTCTAGTTAATGGTTTAAGAATAACTATCTAATAGTTCCAGTTTCTCTACATGGTGGGCATGAATTTATTACACAACATTCAAGTTGAGAACATTGCATATAATCATTTTGGGTAGGCTCATAAATAATTTGCAAGTGCAACATCAATAAAACCTTATATGTTGACAAACAAATAGTTTATGCATAATTATAAGTCTTAGAAACTAGCAAGGTAAATGTTAGCAAATTGTGAAGTGGCAAAGTGAAATGTAAGAACATTCCGATGAACTCTTTTACTTAGTTCAGATCAACGAGATCTTTTTCTAGAATTT
The DNA here is from genome assembly GCA_001517045.1 of Pseudotsuga menziesii. Lineage (NCBI taxonomy): Eukaryota > Viridiplantae > Streptophyta > Pinopsida > Pinales > Pinaceae > Pseudotsuga > Pseudotsuga menziesii. The sequence continues at coordinate 82,062 of LPNX011092386.1, read as the reverse complement.
GGTTGTTTCTCATTACTTGGGAAAATAGTTTTATGTCTTCACCAAAATAATGAAGTTAACATAAGATAAAAGATTGGCTCTATAAGAAAAACACCAACCTTGGAAGCTGTTCATAGATAGAACTTAATGCAAGAAATGTATTATAGAATTGCTAGGCTCTGCATATTGAAATTAAGATTATCAAGTAGATAAAATAAAATGTTCAAAACCAAAGGAAGCAGTACTGTCGCTATGTACTCTATAGGAAGATATACAATAATCTGAACTTCTTTTACAATAGCAATTGAAGAAAACAAATTGTTTTACCTTACGGAAGTGATTTGGATTACAGCAGCTTATCTACTAAGCTTATTATTTTTGCAAATAGAAATATTGTTGAATGCTTTATGAAATTAAATACGTTACTCGATCATTCATACCTGTAAACCTGTAAGAACAAGTAATCCGTCTACGTTAGCATAAATGCTAAGCAAGCCTCATAATTCAAAGTTAGATTCCACCTATTGTCATAAATAGAACTCATCAGTAAGCTGAATGTAAAAATAAGGCGCAAGTTAAACTTAATATTGTGTTAATAAGAAAACCGTTGAATTAACATAATTGAGTTTATGAAAACTAATCTATTAACTGTTTCTTTTATTGCTAACCATCAATTGTTAGTAAACTGCAGTCTCAGCATTTTATATCATTTCAAAATTTTAATTTTTTGTGAAAATTTGGGGTTTTGACACCTATAGCGTATTTCATTGGGAAGATGAATGATGCCAAGAAAAAGTATTCATATTATGACAAGGAGTTTTATGTTATCATTCAAGCAATGAAGCATTGGAGGCACTATTTGATGCTTAGAGAATTTGTGTTGTACTCTGATAACCATGCATTGCATTATATCATGCAGCAACCTAAGTTGAACCTAAAACATGTCAAGTGGGTTGAGTTCCTATAGAGATTTACCTTTGTGTTGAAACACATTAGTGGACAATCAAACAAATTAGTTGATGCCCTAAGTAGGATACTGTTGATTATGCAAGAAAATCAGATCCAAGTCTTGGGATTTGAGCATTTGGGAGATTTGTATGAATCTGACATTGATTTCCAGGAAGCTTACAGGGCTTGTAAGAATCCAGTGGAGGTGGACGGAGAGCCATGGATGGAGTATACCCTAAAAGGTAGTTTACTCTTTAAAAATAGTAAACTGTGTGTACCAAGGTGTTCTATGAGAGAGAAATTGATACAAGAGAAACATAATGGAGGCATGGAAGGTCATTTTGGAAGTGATAAAAACTTCAGACAGTTAGACCATTTCTATTTTTGGCCAAGGATGAAGTCTGAAGTTGAGAATTTTGTAAGCAGATGCAGAGTATGTCAGCATGCTAAAGGGAGAATCCAGAACATAGGATTGTATACAACATTTCCTATTTCAACTAGGCCTTGGGATTCGGTGAGTACGGATTTGATTTTGGGTTTGCCAAGAACTCAGAAGGGACATGATTCTATCTTTGTAGTTGTTGATAGATTCACTAAAATGGCACATTTCATTTCATTTTATAAGACTAGTGATGCTACACACATTGCTAACTTGTTTTTCACTGAAGTTGTGAAATTACATGGTTTACCTAGAAGCATTGTATTAGACAGGGATGTGATGTTTACAGGCCATTTCTGGAGAACCTTGTGGAATAAGTTAGGTACTATTCTGAACTTCAGTTCAGCATATCACCCACAGTATAATGGATAAACATAGGTAGTTAATATGAGTCTGGGAAACATGTTGAGAAGTCTGATTGGGGAGAGTCTTAAGAAGTGGGACAGAGTGTTAGCTCAAGATGAGTTTTCCTATAATGATTCACCAAACAGAAGCAACGATATGAATCCATTTCAAATTATGTATAGAATGCATCCAAGAGGAGTGTGTGAACTTGATGACTTAGGTCAATTGGAGAAAAGTAGTGATGATGGAGAGGAGTTTGCAAATACGATCAGTGAACTACAAGATCAAGTGAAAGCAATATTACAATAGAGTAACACTAGTTACAAGGCTAGAGCAGATTCCAAAATAAGAGAGAAGAACTATGAAGTAGGATATTTGGTCTTAGAATATCTAAAGAGAGACAAATTTCCAAAAGGGGAGTATAACAAGATGAAGATGAAGAAGATTGGACCCTGCATAATACTCAGAAAATTTTCAGCAAATGCTTATGAGTTTGAGATGCCTACTAGAGTGGGTATTTCACCAATATTTAATGTATTCAATCTATATACTTATGTAAAAGGTGACATTGGAACCTTTGTGGAAGGTGAAGATCCTACCAAAGACTTACAATGGGTGAGGCAGATGTTTGTGGCACAGCCATTGGAAGTTGAGGTCATTCTGGACACTAAAGTGGTAAATAGTACAAGGAAGAGCGACTCTCTAGATTATTTGATCAAATGGAAAGAGAGAACAACAAAGGATTCTACTTGGATGAGCGTTGCAGAGTTGGAATCTAGGGGGTTTCACTATAGCTGATCTCATGAATAGGAGTTCATAATTTTTTTCACCCTTGGGAGTTTGATGCAGGAGCATCGTGTCATGCCAGCAATGTGATGGGTTGGTCACATGTTGTGGCATATATTTTGATTTATTTGTTTTGCTGATTCATTATCTATTAGTACCCGTAGGATCGGTTGCGTATCATGACTCCCTGCATGGAGATCAAACCGCAAGATTATTTGATTTTGACAGGGACATTTTCATCATGCCTGGAAGTCGTTTGTTTTCAGTTGTAGGACCACTCAGTTGAGGCGGTCATGGATAAGCTTAAATAGATAGTTTATAGAAGGTATAAGGGTTCTTCTCTTTAGCATTATAATTCTAAATTTGTAGAGTAAAGGACAGACACATGTCTGGTTCTACTTGTAAATTTTTGAGAGAGACTGAAGAAGAGATTTGAACTATGTGTTTGCGTATTTACTTGGTAGAAGAATTAGCTATTTGTCTGCAGTGTTATTAGTCTATATGCATCTATTGATTTAGTTGTGTATTCATGAACAGATGACTTCGGGGATTTTCTGAACATCTGTGTGATTCTGGGGATTTATTGATTCAAGTGTTAAATTGTTGCTTGAAGAGTTGAAATAGAGTGTAGATGTATGCATAGAAGGGTTAGGATAGAAGAATCAGGAGGATTGAATATTGTATTATTTGATTCCATGATCAATTGATGTCATACTTAGGTTTTCTGTGATTAACCAGTTTCTGTAGAGAACATATAGCAAAGATCAATTCCACATGAGAAGATCGGATGGTTGAAATTTGCAGGGAAAGAGTTATGGAGTGGAAGTTGCGGGGAGGAGATTTTGAAAATTTGGCTGACCATCCCACAACCCACAAAAGTTGTGTGAAGGAAGTTGCGGGAGTGGGAAACTTTGAAAAGTCGTTTGGGAATCTCGCAACCCGCTTGTGGGAATCCTGTTGTGGAGTGCAACGTTGTGTGTGTGTGGTCCCGCATCCTGCAACCTGACTGTGGAAACTCTGTTGCAGAAACAGAGTTGTGGGATGATGTTTGCGGAGGTAATATTGTGGGAAGGAAATATTTGGAGCATAATTTGGCCATTTGGATAAATTGGGAAATCCTACCAAGGGTAGGATCCCCTAGATCCTAGAAGTGTTGGTCGGGGTTGGATTTGATCAACCCACTTGCACTACTTGTTCAGTTACCAAGATATTGAATTTGGTCAAGCTTCATCCTAGGTCTTAAGAACCTAGTCTGGTACCAGGACCTAGTCTTGTACCAAGACCTAGTATGGGACCAGGATGGTGAAGTCATATATGCGATCTAGGCCTACATCCAACATGAAATAGGGTTGGATCTATAGAAATTTTGATGATGTATATGTTTAAGAGATGTCACATGACAATGGCTCAAGAATCAAGTTGTAGCATCAGTGGTGAGATCTAGTGATGATATCTAGTGACGAGCTTGAGTGATGATATTCAGTGACTAGCTCCAGTGATGAGATCTAGTGATGATATCCAATTACGAGCTCTAATCATGAGATCTAGTGGCAAGATCTAGTGATGATGTCCATATTTGATATCCAACAATTGTATCTAGTATCGAATGATGAGGACTAGCGATGATGACCAGGGATGATGATTGTGACATAAGAATACCTTCCTTGTTAAGTGGGAGTGTTAAAGAATGTAACATTGAAAGATATTATTATTGTACTTTTTATTGTATTATTTTTGTACCTCATTTCAGGTATGTTATTCCTCCATTTGAATATGTCATTGATTTACTTGGTCATGTAGAATTCTTGAGGTAAAACCTCCGTTGTAAGTAGGGTCAATAGTACCCACAAAATTATTTTATAAATGATGTTTTGAGTCTCCCAAGGCAATTCAACCCTTTTTGAAGAGACAAGTCATCCCTATTGGGTTATTAGGTCACTCACATGATGAGTATAAATAGAGGAAACACTCCTCTCATTTGTACACACTTCACACTTAAAAGAGTGCACATGAGAAAGAAGAAGAGGCTTGCTAGAGAATTGAAGAAGTTGATGTTGTATTTGGGGTTTATCTTATCTTGCTTGGAATTGGTCTTGGTGATGAAATATATACTAAAGAATTTGTTGGGTTTTCGCCCTTGTGGCTTCCCAAGATAAATCTATGTTTTATTTTTGTGTTTATATGCTTATCTTTCTTTCAGTGATCCTATTGCATATGGTTATGATATTATCATGCTAATTGTTTTAAGATATTGTATGACCATTAAAATTCTAACAATCCAGGATGCGCAAATTTCTTTCTTGATAAATATGTAGATAGCAGAACAACAAGTGTGACTGAGCTAAAAAATCTATTGAGACGCGGAATGCAGTTTAGCTAAAAGAAAGCAAACACAGTAAATATCACACATCACATTTTGGGAAATTAGTTGTTTAGATGCAGATCGAAGAAGTTACAGCAGTTGTGGATTTTGAAGATAAGGTATTTCACTATTTGTAGTTTATATATACAATCTTATTTCATAGCAGGAATTTTAGAAGGGGAAAGGAGCAGGGGGTGAAAGCCTCCTTCTATTTGGTGCAGGAGAATACAATCATGGTCTTAGTGCATCCTTTTTGTTGGTGCATATTAAACTAAAGGGGTTGTAACCTCCTTCCTGTTGGTGTTGAGAACAAACATAATTTGGTTCTTCCATAGAATAGTGCAGTTATCCACTAGTCAGAACTCGAAGCCACAAGTCACAGTTTGCGTAGTCAAACTGATATCTTTTTCAATTCAATTCTTGAAGATTGCGAGTCGGCGCTCATAAAGATTGAAGTTGTTGCAGATTGGTACCAGCAACCTACATGTTATACTTGGGATCAGTTCAACACCTGAAATGATTGGGTGATCATGTTTGGAGATTGTGATATCCCACTGATTTAATTTACATATATATTTATAGATATACAATTATTCTCTCAAGTACTTTTGCGATGTTCTGATTGTTCTTGTGGATGTTGAAAAGTATTAACCTGTGAAAAATTGCATAAATTAAAATTATACATATCTACCACAATTATTGATTCATGACCCTCTCAGTAATAAGCTAAAACCAACAATTGATATCAGAGAGGGTGTCTCTAGTAATATACTAACATTTAGAAGAAGGGTCTAGTGCAGATATGGATAAGAAAGAAGGTCTCTCTACTTATAGGGATTCAAGATTTGATGGCTCAAACTATGAATTTAGGAAAATACAAATGGAATTTTATCTACAGTTCCTTGGTATAGATGTTTGGAAATCAGTGTAATATGGATATGAATTCCCAAAATATATAGATGAGTCAAAAGAGACCGATGAGCACACAACCTATAGAATAATGACTGTTTATCCATAAAATAGAAAACAATATGAATGAAATGTGCAAGAAAATAATTCCATACCATGTGATTTAGAATATGTCAAGTTTAACAAAGTGATGCAGTGCACCACAATTAATGAAGTCTAGGATAAACTAAGGAGTATCTATGAAGCTAATGGGAAAGTTAGGTAGGACAAATTGCAAGCACTCTTAGTGTAGTTTGTGATAGTGATTGAACAAAATATGAATATAATTGAACTTTAAAACTTCAATCCATAATAACAGTGCATATGGATCTTATCAATATTTCAAATACATAAATCAAACCATAAAACATAGGATATACCCTGGGAAAACCCTCCACTGATTCAGAGGATAAAAAACCCAGCAAACAATCTTAGAGTATGATTTATAAGTGGCAGAGAATGATTACGATATAATCACATATTGATTTCACTGAGAGCACTAGAGAGTGGAGATCAAATGGAACACCATATCTAACTTGCCAAGTGCATATCACTTTAATAACAAGTCAAATTATGTTAAACAACAAAAATAGAATGGTTGCATGCATAAGTAACTTTGTTAGCACTTATAAAAATGTGATATCTTCAATCATGTTCTCCTCATTGACCTGGTTCCAAGCTAGCACTCCATAATTATCTCCCACAAGAAGATATGTTCCTTCTATTAATTACCTAGCTATACCTGATTTGTTAACCGAGTGTACTGAACTGAACTGGATGGAACTAAGTGTAACTACATACAACTAAGTGTAACTGAATAGAACTGAATGTAACTAAACATAATTGAATTTAACTGATCAAAATTGAATGTAACTGAATAGAGCTGAATGTAACTGAACATAAATTGGTGTAACTGAATATAACTTAATATAAATTAATAGAACTAGAGGTAACTGAATGTAATAGAATATAACTAGTGCTTCTCCATTAGTGTCATCTTCAATAACCAACTACATAAATTAAGAAGTTGATTCCTTAATTAACTGAACTTGTTTACCATAACTAATACTCAACTGATGTCTTATCAATTCAAGTTCACTCGGTGGAAACATGGGCAATTTGAATTATCTTTCCATCTCTCTGCTTGTATTAATTATCTATGCATGGTATTCATAAATTATATATCATATCATACTCATAATAATTGTTTTGAACCTATGATCATATGTAATTACCCTGGGTCATATATTAACATGCTAAAGTAAATCACTCTAGAGGTATCTAATCCCTAAAAGAGATTTGTAGAACCTATTAACCATGACTAGCCATACATCACATAGTATATCCTCTTTACATAGTAAAGTACACCACCTCAGAACATGAGGATATTTGTAGAACTTGATATTACTCACAAGTCTACTGACTTGATATTACTCACAAGTCTCAGCTTGATATTAATCACAAGCTTTACCACCTCAATCATATGAAGATGTTTTTAGGACTTGATATTACTCACAAGACTCAGACATTAACATAACAGTCATTATCTTAACCATAATAACCTAGTACAAGCATCTCTCTCGAATATGACAATGTCATGTGAACTTAATGAAATATAAGTTCCGGACTTGATACAACACAAGTATAAAACCTTAACACATAAGGTAATGGATAAGAAATGAATCTAATTACAACATAGATTCCAGACTTGATTAGAACACAAGTCTCAGACCTTAACACATAAGGTCATGGATAATAACTCCCAAAGCTATACTCTCAACATTTTGAAACTATCAAAATGAAGGAGGAGGAAGATGTTTCCACATACTTCCTAAGAGTGTGTGAGATAGTAAAATCCATAGCAATACTTGGAGCTAAGATTGAAGAAAATTCAATGGTACAAAAGATCATGAGAACTATTCCTACAGGGTTCAATCCAAAAGTGTCAATTTTAGAAGACAAAAGTGATTCGGACGACTTGACCAAGGATGAACTTATATGGAATTCTCACAACATATGAGATGAGAATAGAAATTGAGAATGTATACATATAATAAGTTGCATTTAAATAAATAGGGAAGCCCAAGTTTAGCAAAAATGAAAGAAATAACACAACTAACATATCAAACGAAGAAGAGGCCAACTTTGTGGGAAAACTGAAAAGAGGACAACATAAGTACAAAGGAAAACTACCTTTTAAGTGTTTCAAATGTTTTAAATATGGAAGGATAGGACATTTCACTTCAAAGTGCACATATGAATAAAACCACAATAATGAAATCCATGAAGAGTCAGAATATCAAGAACAAAAAGGAAAATATAAGCAAAACAGAGTTTTGAACAAGAAGAAATTTCAGAAGTAGAGGAAAATCTTGCACACCAAGGAGGATAATGCTTCAAATGAAAAAGAAAACAATGATAGTACAAGGGATGTATTGTTCATGTCCCTAATCCAATATGAGAATGAAACAAGAGTAAAATCATCAACTAAAGGAGCTCCAACTAGTATATTCGAAACTACAAAGGTATGGACGTACAATGGAATTTACTTTCCCTCTCCAAAGATTGATGAAAAGAAGAAATAAACCAGCTCAAAAGAACTATTCAAGTTGGAGAAAACTATTGACAACAAACACTTGTCTGATGAAGTTATATGACCAGTCTCAAACTATGAAAATTTCATCTTCTCTAAATAAAGTTTAAAGTCTGAAGATGAGGAGAATTTTGGTGTCAACTGGGAAGGTGAACTAATTAGTGCACTCGAAGATTTGAAGAAATCAAGAAAATATAAACAATTTCTAAAGGAACAACTTGAAATGGTAGAATAACAAGTCAAGGAGATTTGGAATATGCATGAAGAATTGAAGAAACAAATGGAAGCCAAGAAAGAGGAATTGATGTGCAAAAATGAAAGAATCAAGGAACTAGAAGAAAATGAGTGTGTTCTTGAGAAGTCCTAGAGGGAGTCAAAATTAGTGAATGAGATACTACAAAAACAAATTGCACTAAAAGAATCATATGTTTCAAACTCAAAATATAAATAAGTTAGCACAATCCAAGGAAAAGGTGGAATATTCATTGATGAAGAAACTCAAAATAAGTTCAACCACAATTCAACTATCCTGGACGAAATCCTAAGATTCCAATGATCTTCAGAATATAAGACTGTTATTGGACTTGTAAAGGCTAGAAATGGGATGTGCCATAAAAGAGAGCCTAGATTCAACCAATGGGCTATATTTCATAGAAAACATGAACTACCCACAAGAAATAAGAAACCCATGTATTCTAACACTTCCATATATAAAAATACTAGTAGTATTGTAACGTGTTGGAGATGTAATTTTGTTGGACATATAGAGAAATATTATCACACCATTAAATGATATATGTGTGATAAATATGGACACAAGACCTCATGATGTTTCATGAAAGTGAAAAGGAACTAGTTTGGAAAAATCCTTAAAAGAATTTCCACCTCAGAAGCAGAAGCCGGTTATACGCCAAAAAACTTGTGAAATAAATGTGTCTCAGAAGTGCGTTAGAAATGCAGATAACATCAAAAAAACTCATCCCATAAAAAATACTTAGGTTATAAATACAATGCAATAATGCGCAAAAGATGGAAATAACAACTACACAATACCAATGATGAGTGCTTGTTGCTTACATTGCTAACCTATAGGAGTTAGGCAAGATCATTGATTCCAAAAATAGGTACATTATAAACTAAAGGGTTAATTTAGTAAGTTGGTATGCATTAAAATTCAATTAAAGAATTCTTGTTGTATATGTTTAAGTGTATAATGGTTATTATCATAGTCATGCATAAAATAGTAAGGAAATGAAAAATACAAGTAGTGCATAATGAATATGCAAAAAAGATCTTTTTTATATTATGTTCAAAATATGATTACAAAATCTTGGAGCTTCAAAGCTCATATTACATTAGGTCGAAATTGGGCGTTAAGGACAAAAAAATGAAGCATAAAAAAACTAAAGACAATATTAAATGGAGATGAATCACATATGCAGATCGAGGTCAACTTCTTCAACATGGTTAGCAGGTAGAGGTGAAATACGTAAGTCCAATCCCATTGGATGTTGATGTATTTGTAACTTTAGAACTTATTCACTTGTATATCTTATGTATTGTACCCCGATGTTCCTATCAAGAAGTATCAGTAATGTAATTGAGTCATGTCATACCCCGATGTTCCTATTGGGAGAATCAATAATGTAAAAAATTCATGTAAAGTCATAGAGGGTAACCCTCCTTATTGATCAAGGGTTAAATTCCCCACAGTTGTGGGGCACTAGGGTTGTTAGACTCTCCTAGAGAAGTCAACCCTAGTGAGTTAATGTAATTCGGGTCATTAGTACCCTAGTTGTGGTTACTCAAGCCTACATAACAGAGTGAATATTAAGTGAACGAAAGAATATAAATAGAGAGTGAGCCTCTCTATTTATCACACACACTCACTCAACTAGGGCGCATGAGTGAGAGAGGAAGTGCTCACACAAGTGAGAGAGAGAACAACTATTGGAGATCATATTTTCCGTCTTTGGGTTTTACCGCTGCCATTGGTGCTCATTCTATCTATGAGGAAGCTGCGGGCTTTTCTCCTTTATGGTTTCCCCAAGGAAAATCTTTGTGTCTCTTGTCTCTTGTGATTATTCATGTGCATGTTATTCTCTCAGATAAGATCCTAAGATCATATAGATTAAATGATAAAAATCTAACATGGTATTAGAGATAACCTGAGAAGAAGACACTGTCCAGCTGCACAAGCTAGGGATTCTTAATTTTGGGGTCTCTCTCCACAATCCATCAGCAAAAGGAGGCTAGGATAACTCTCCATTGAAGGGCACATCTTTCTGTCGAAGCAGAATTTGATTCTGAACATTTTTAGTTTTTGCTGTGGGAAATTAGGGCTTTTTACAGAAGAGGAATTTTTTAGTGAGCCCAACATAGGATTGATATCCTCATAAAAATCAAATTTTAGAGACCAAGTTTGATATTTTTGGTTGGGTAAAACTCCAGGAAAGTCAAACCCTAATTTCACCCTGGGCCTAAAAGACCCTAACATACTAAAACGGGTAGTTTTGGTACATTCACTATATCTCGGGATTGAAGAGGTCTCAGGGGCCTAAATTTTTAGAGGCCGAAGATAAAATCCGTATGTATCCTATGTAAAAAATTAATCCTCAAATTCTCTATATTCTGGGAGATATGTTTCCTCCAAATCAGGGTTCCAGCCTCTTCTAGGATTCAACCCTAAACAGGACACCTAGGGAGAATTGCTATATCTCATGCTATAAAGGTCCAAATTAAATTTCAAAAGATGTTCCAGATAGGGAATGGACTTCAATTTCAGTGGTAAAATTTTCAGACCATGATAATGAAAAAAGGACACGTGGAAGCCCGTACAAGTTCTCTATGTTGAAAAGTCTTGAAATAAGTCACCTTGGGAAAACTCTCATAAGTCCCAATTGGTGAAACCAATTCTGGTAAAAACTATGGTTTTGGAAAGAGGACAAATAAGGTTATCTCAGTGTGAAATTTTAGACATAGAGGAGGAGTAATTTTGGATATACCATGGAAATAGTATCAGGAATTTATGTAGAAAAAATTGGTAAACTAGGGCTCCTGTTTTGGGAGCTTCCCTCCACTATTTTCTGAAAATAAGTACATTGGACAAATCACCTTAAAGAGGCATGTCTTTCTATCCAATCAAAAGTTTGAAATTCCAAGTTTTTAAAATTATGGTTTCTCTGACAAACCCTAGATCAACCAGCTCTAGAACCAGGATGGACACCTCAAATCGGCAAGATCTAATATTTTGCTATTTATGATTGAGGTTCTCATTTCAGAATGACGAATCACACCAGCTTGATGACAAGCTTGGTGAGGTTGAAAACTTCTAAGCATGGAAATATAGGATCTTACTAGTTCTTGAAGGAAATGAATTGGAAACCTACATAAGTAGAGAGGTTCCAGTTCTAGAGGGAAANAGAAGATCATTGCTGATTCAATCAAGGATCACCTTATACCACAAGTGTCTTCCCTAAAGACACCTAAAGAGATGTTTTGATTCCTTGACCAAGCTATTTGAATGAAAGAACATAAATCGAAAGATGACTTAGAGAAACCAGTTGAAGAATGTGAAGAATGCAGAGACCATACAGTCATACTTTACAAGGGTCTCTCAAATCAAAGAACAACTTGAAGTAGTAGAAGAAGAAGTGGAGAATGCAGAAATTATGATAACCACTGTGAATGGCCTCCCAGGATCATGGGATTCATTCATTCAAGGAATTTGTGCTAGAAGGAAGTGATTACTTTCAGCAGACTCTAGGAAGAGCACACATAAGAATAAGCTCAACTCATAATAAGAGAAAAGAAGATGGGAGAAACTGAAGATAAAGATTTCACGATTCAAAGAAGATACCTCAAGCGATGAGGAATATGAAGAAATAAATTCTTGAAGAACCTCTTATCCATCTTAAGCATTTGGATAAGAAGTGATGCTATTGTGAATGAAGAAGATGATGAAACTAAAAGAAGGAGTCTACCCATGAAAAAAATAAAGATAAATATTCAATTTTCATTTCATGGTATTGGTTTTTGTTATGCATTTGTTTATATTCAGTTGATGTATTATGCATGATAGAATGTTTGCATTAATGACGGTATACTACTAATATGCATGTGATGGGTAAGTAGCTCATGGTGCTATACAACTCTCCATTTCTACTTATCTAGATTGAAACCTCTTTGTTGACATATCGGATTAGTGCACAATCTCAATGATGTCTTCATACATATGGAAGGCATATAGAAAGTTTCAGTGAGATATGGATGAATGTTGTATTGGATAAAATAGTTGCATGATTATATCTTTATGCATCATAATTTTCCATTGTGAATATGCCTTATGAAATGTTTCTAACCATACAAATGCATTTGACTTGTAAGAAAGATCGCGTACAATCGCCTACAAGAAAAGAAGGACGAGACTTGTTCTAAAGAACAAGTGATGAAAGTTCAAGAAAGAATCCAAGATGAAGAATAATATGATGATACTTTCAACGAAAGAAAGGGGCCTCAGAGACACTCTAGTTATGTGACACTATTGAGCGACATCATTGATGCAGATCCTTCCAACTATAAAGAAGTAGCCAAGAAGAAAGGGAAGGAGAATACCAGTTCAAGAAGAATGATGTCTAGGATGCCATATCAAGACTTGAAGGGAAGAGCGTAGTGTCTTCCATATGGATCTATAAGATCCAACATGCAGTACATGACAACATCGTGGGATACAAGGCAATATTCATAGCACGAGGCTTCTCTCGGAAAGAAGGCATATACTACGAAGAGACATTTGCAGCTACTAGAAGTTAAGACACATGACAGGAAGAGTCATGTGTGCAAATGAAATATGGCCTTGTACGAGCTCAGAAGACACCCATGGGATAACACATACATGCAGATATTTAAGATCACCTAGAGTGATGAATATCTTAACCTTTGCTACAAGGTTTAAGATGAAGCCTATAGAGGATGACAAGCTCACAAATGGGTGCGAGAAGAACTTTTAAAAAAGTTCAAGATAGAGGATCTTGGTATCTAGTGACCCTAGATGGATACATAGAATATTAGTAGCAGAGGAAGATATTTTCCACTCTGGTACGGAATGTTTCAATGCATAGAGTACAAAAGGAAAATGGAGAATGATGCTCTGCTTCAAAGGGAGTGACTGCAGAAGATCCTGAGGTTCGACATGGTACAATAGGATGGACAGATTACTGCTGAATGTAGGATTTACCTTTTCTTCAAGGTTGAAGGTGGAAGACCAGTGATGCTCTTATTATATGTCGATGACTTGATCCTAACAGGAAAAGAGGAATTCGTTAGAAATGCAAGAAGGAGACTTGATGTCAAGTTCAAGATGAAGAACTTGGATATGATGAACTACTTTCTAAGCATGGAGGTGTGGCAGAATGTGGATGAAATATCCCTAGGACAAGGGAAGTATGCAGTAGATATCCTAAAGAGGTTCAAGATGATGGACTACAAGGCCATAACCACACCTATGGCATTGAACCTGAAGCTATTGAGAGATGCTTCATGAGAGACGATTGATGCCATGATGTATCGTCAAATGATTTGTTCCTTGATGTAAATGATGAATACGAGACCATATATTTGATTTGCTGTGAACACATTGAGACATGTTCACTTGATGTTTGTGAAGTATGCAGTAAGGTACCTGAAGGGTACAGTTGATTATGGGCTCAAGTATGAGGTGAATCAGAAGATTAACTTGGAGGGTTAGGTGGATTCGGATTGGGCAAGTAGTGTCATTGATAGGAAGAGAACTTCGGGTTGTTGCTTCAGTATGGGATCAGAGAGGAGCAGTGACACTCCAGTTTGTGATCCAAATCGAGATCTATTGAAAGAGGGAGTTCTAGCATAGTTGGTGAGACAGGTTGTCTGAGCATAAAATCCTGGTGAAGCTCGTAGGTTGCTCGGACACAAAAGGTCTTGTAAGTTGTCCTCAAATGTAATCAGTCCTGGAAAATCTCATAGGTTATCCTTGGATGTAATCAGCCCTGATGTGATTCTATGCTAGAAATGGCCAGAGTGAAGTTCGAGTGCTTTATGGAGAAGCTTGGTGTTCTCTAGATCAAGGTTCTTTCCAAGGGGAGGTGAGGAGTCCAAGAGCCTTTCTGACATGGTGGGATTGGGTCCTTCTATGGTTAGATATAAGTGCAGGATCCTTTTTGGCATGGTGGTGGGCAGGTCCTCCCATGGTTAGATGTAAGTGCAAAGCCTTTCTAACATGGTGGCAAGCTAGGCCTCCCATGGTCATATGTAAGTGCAGATCCTTTATGACTGGGTCAGATGTAAGTGCATATTCTTTTTGACTAGATCAGATATAAGTGTTGAGCCTTTTTTACATGGTGGCAAGCTGGGCCTCCCATGGTCAAATATAAGTGTTGAGCCTTTCTAACATGGTGGCAGGATGGACCTCCCATGGGTGGATATAAGTGTTGAGCCTTTCTAACATGGTGGCAGGTTGGGCATCCCATGGTCAGATGTAAGTGCTGGGCCTTTCTGACTGGGTTAGATATAAGTGCTAGACGAGCCTTTCTGACATGGTGGTAGGCTGGGCCTCCCATTGTTATATGTGAGTGCTGGGCCTTTCTAACATGGTGGTGGATGTGTTCCTCCCATGGTCAGATGTGAGTGTTGGGTGTGCCTTTCTAACATGGTGGTGGATGTGTTCCTCCCATGGTTATATGTAAGTGTTGGGCAGGCCTTTCTGACTAGGTCAAATATAAGCGTTGAAGAAGATGAAGACCTACATGGAGGCTAGGCCTACAACCAGCATAAAAAATGCCTAGCTCCGTAGAAATTCCTATGACGAGTAGAATTGAGAGATAGCACCAGTTGATCGAGATAGCAGAAGCAGTGATGATCCATCTTTGATGATGTCCAGTGATGATCTAGTTTTGATGATGATCCAATGATGATTGATTTTCAATGATGATCTAGTGATGATCTAGCTTTGATGATGATTGAGACTTGATCCAGAGAAGAAGACTTGTGCTGATGAATTGTGTCAAGAGAATACCTTCCTAGTTAAGAGGGAGTGTTGATGTATTTGTAACTTCAAGATGTATTCACTTGTATATCTTATGTATTGTACCTCGATGTTCCTATCAAGAAGTATTAGTAATGTAATTGAGTCATGTCATACCTTGATGTTCCTATCGGGAGAATCATTAATGTAAACAAGTCATGTAAAGTCATAGAGGGTAACCCTCCTTATTAATCAAGGGTTAAAGTCCCCGCGGTTGTGGGGCACTAGGGTTGTTAGACTCTCCTAGAGAATTCAACCATTGAGTTAATGTAAGTCGAGTCATTAGTACCCTAGTTGTGGTTACTCGAGCCTACATATCTGAGTTAGGATTACTCGAGCCTACATAACTGAGTCAAATATTAAGTGAACGAAAGAATATAAATAGAGAGTGAGACTCTCTATTTATCACACACACTCACTCAACTAGGGCGCATGAGTGAGAGAGGAAGTGCTGACACAAGTGAGAGAGAGAGAGAACAGTTGTTGGAGATAATCTTTTCTATATTTGGGTTTTACTACTGCCATTGGTTCTCATTCTATCTCTAAGGAAGTTGTGGGGTTTTATTCTTTATGGTTTCCCCTAGGAAAATATTTGTGTCTCTTGTCTCTTGTGATTATTGTTGTGCATGTTATTCTCTCATTTAAGATCCTAAGATCATATAGCTTAAATGATAAAAATCTAACATTGGATCCACATCTGCAGAATCAGGCGACTGCAATAGGGGAAGAAGTTCCAATTTCAAAGTTGATGAAACTTCAAAAGCATGATTGTAATACTCCTGGTTTTGACCCCGGATGCATTAAAAGGTACATGATGTATATATTGTAATTAATCATGGTGTGGAGCTAAAGGAAAAATCCCCACCATCGATTTGGTTGTGTATGTTTCAGCAATAGGGATAGTTACCAATGGTATATCGTGCTATCTGGCACATTATAGTTTTGGCATCATCTAAATATGCACATCAATTAAAATAAACCTACAGCGAGCTACGACGGTGCAACATTGAATGAAAAGGGCATGATTACTAAGGTTAAGAGGGGGGGTTGTCCAACCCATGGGGTCATTGGGATTTTGTGTCACCACCCTGTTTATTTTTCTCATCTTCTCATGTCTCATCCAATCACCACTTGAATGTTCTGCTGAGTTGTTGAGGCAGTTATTGCTGGAAGTGGAGGGTGGCAGGCATGTCAGTCTTTGCCACATGCTCACTCCACCAACCATCTCTCCACCTTCATGTGGAGGAACCATCACTACACCACTCTCTTGGCGGTTGGGGTTCACTCTCACACAGGGACGCGCAGGGGGGGACCGGTTACCAATCTGTGGTTGTGTTCTTTCCTCCTGATCACGCATAGAGTCGGCGTTTTTGCCTCCACCATTATCGGGACTGTGAAGGATCACTGTGGTTTTCTTTTGTTACTCGTGGGCTATTGTTTTCCATTTTTTTTGTTGGCTGCATCCTTTCCCCTCACGCACAGATTGATTGAGAATCGGATCTTTTCCCATTTCTGTCTGTGTAACTTTCTTCATCGATTGCATTGAGGAATTGTGTGCTGTGGGCTTTTGGATGTTGGATGGCTGTTGATTTCCACATCCGTTGGTTGAGTTTTCCCTTGTCTCTGCTGGGATTTTTGCTTCTTCCCCAACTGCAAACTATGTAAGGTTCTCGTCATTTCCTTATGAGATTGTGGTCTGCATTTATGTCCTTCTTTTGTCCAAGATTGAGAATCGGACTTCTCCCCTATTTTGGGACTATGTAATGTTGCCATAGTTTTCACTGTGAGTTTGGGCTGTCAATCTACCCTAGTTTTGGGTTGCTTTTGGTTACTAAGGCTGCAAACGTCTTTTGGGGATTGTTATTGAGTTGTTTTGGCCACGCTAGGGCCAAGAACAACTCTGGAGCATGGTTTGACCTGAACTGTGTTTCACCTTTTGTTTGGGGTTGTCACCCTGTTGTCCTTGCCTTCTTCATAGAGTTGTGAGTTGTTTGTTTTACTGCGACCTGCAGTGGTTGGTCTTTGGACTATTGAGAGTAGGATTATAGGTTGGGTATGCTTGAGAAAACTGGTGTTTAAGGCCACTAGCTTAGCATTTATCCTTTCCTAGCTCCTTGACGGCCTGATAAACCCTACTATGGTGACTTGGCTAATTGGTGTACCTTGGCTATGTGTAAGCCTGCTTTGACCCTTACTCCTTGAGGAATCATGCCCAGCTCAGGGGTGGCATTGTTGCTGAGATATTGATGAGCACGTTGGCATATGGTTGGGTGGAACGTTGCAATGACGTAGCTAGTTGCGAGACGAGTTCTTATCAGATGAGTATTCATGTCCATTTTACCTCTGCAATTATATTTACTGATTAATGAATATGATGAACATGTGGCATGCTTGAATGAATGTTTGTTTGCTTCCACTATGTATATGAAGGGTTATGCATCTTAGTATGTATTATGTTTAAGCTTTTTATTTCAGCATTATATGCATGTTCATGTTCATGGGGTTGTTTTCCCGTATGTTTGGTGTTAGTAGCGTCCTCTTCGCCGGTCAAAGGGTCGGGGACGTTACAAAATTGTATCAGATCTCTGGTTGTAGAATGGGCCTAAATGGGCCATGACATATCAGATAACAGAGGCAAGTTTCCTACTGCCCAGAAGAAACCAAGAAAAATAGAAGAAAAACCTATGCATGACAAGAGAATTTTTGGAAAATTCCTCTAAGTATGGGATCATCAAATCATCGAAGGACTTATTCTGAAGTCTCATCGATGCATCGGACCATCTAGTTGGAAGACCACCCAACGAGGGACCCGCGGCAAGGAAATCCATGAAAATTTTCCTAAGTATTAAAAACCATCGACGATCGGTGCCACTATGATGAAGTGATCACCGAAACATTAGCAGATGATGCATCTGCCGTTGCAGCTACTTAAATGACTATTCACCCGACGGATAGATGATCCAACCACCGATGGCACAGAAGTTCCAAAATTTTCTAAGTGTTGAATTCGTTAGCCATCAGAGCATGCTAGTTGATGACGTCGTCAATGGACATCGGAGGGAGTTAACGGTTCGGATGCTTCCATTGCGGGAGTCTAAAGAACTAAACCTTTGATGGGTAAATATTCTGACTGCCGATGCCCATCAAAAATTATGCTTCAGTCCATCGATCATAAATCATTGGCAGACTGAGCCGCTAATCGGGAAAAGGTCAAAGATGATAATCCGCAATTGCGCCTGCTGATCGAACTAATCTATCGATGCACTAGTCCTCTCAGTCGTCGATGCCAAGGTGTTTAGGGAATAGTAGCTCCAACCAGCGATGATGGATAGAAGAAGTTTTCACCGACAGAAGAAGAAAGATTCAAAATTTTGTTTAAGTGTTGAAATCATCGGCGGAGATTAATTGATCGAGCACCTATCATTGCGGATGGCTAGACCACTATGCTTCCGATGCATAGGGCCTGCGACCATCGACACCAGGGAATTTTGGAAAATTTGACGAAGTAACGGTACCATCGATGATTAGTTTATTACATCGCCAACGCACAGCTGATCATGCTACCGATGCGGCGAAAGTTGACGACTACAGTGGAAGGAATTAGTGGAACAAAGTGTCATCATTGTGGAAGCCTAGTCCACTAACCCCCCGACAGTTACAGATTCCACTTGTTGATGCCCGAGCGGTTGTTAGTTGATGCGATGATGTATAAGGGAAGATAGAGGCAACGAAGTTGGTGGAATATAAAGGAATCTCCCACCTACTGACAGTTAAATGAATCGGTGAAAGAGAAAAAAAAATTCAATTTTTTTTCTAAGTCATGGAACCATTGGCCATCGGAAATGGTTAGTTGATCACATCGCCGATGATCAGAGGATGCGGTCACTGATGAGCTACATCAAAGTTTGTTGAGCATCCATCGTTGCAGAGATCGAGAAGACTAACCACCCGACGGGGAGTGCATCCAAGCACTGACTCCACGGTCTCTAGAGGCTCTGACCATCGACAAAGTCAGGAGCTGTGGAAGACTTAGTTTGATTGTGGGCCGCTATTGCGGAAGGCTTGATGACTAACCATCCGATGCATAGGGCACTCGACACAATAGGTTATCCTATGCTATCGCCAATGAAGTTCGAAATGATAAAGCACTGTAGGGTCGATACAGCAAAAGAATTTAGAAGTTTTAGCCTCTGAATAAAATGTTGGAAAGTTTTGAAGGTTTTTGTATAAGGTCATCGGAGAAGTATTAAGGTTCATATTGTCAATCAGAAGGAAAAGGAAGATTGTAAACCCCTCGTTGTGGCTGCCCAAAGGACTACGCGTCCGATGAGCAGTAGTTGACATCGTCGATTGGAAGTCTAGATGTTTGCCTATGGAAACTGAAGTAAGAACACTTTTCACCATTGCAGATGCTCAAGAGACTGTGCACCCGATCAACAGATGATCTGCTCACCGATGCAGATTGGAAGTGTAGTTGTTTTGACCACCGCAGTGTCGAAAAGTTAGTTGGAAGAAGGGCTGATTGGGCCTAAAAATATTTAGTCTTTTTTTTTCAAAGAATATTCTCAGTGATTTTCATGCATTTTTCGACTATCTTTCAACAAGTTTTCAGTGGATCACAGCGATGAAAAGGAAGAAAATTCCAGGTGACTGAAGTTAACATTCCTGACCAAATATAGTTGTATGTTTTTCCATCATTCTAGAAGTGGTGTGGTTTTCACACCCGAGGTCAGAATGAAGCATGTGGATAGGAATTGGAAAGCTTATCCAGCAGGGAACAAGGGAAAGTCACCAAAATCTGAGTATGGAGCAGCAAAGTGCTAATGATGGCCTGAAAGAGAAAGGTGCTACTGTCAAATGGAAAAATCTAGGAAATTGCATGCCTAGAGGTAGCAAGACCATGAAGTCAAACCAGCTATTGTGTGGAAGAGGAGTTCCATACAAGGATGTGGGACTTGAAAAGGGAAGTTTCCTTAAACCCTATCTCGCTAATTATAACTACATTTCATAAGTTTTTTATGGTATTCTTTGCATACATAGGATATTTAGGATTATACATTTATAATGAACCACTAATGATAGTTATTGCATTGGTAATGGAATTAGTGGAAAAACCAACGACAACATGGACCTAGCTAAATATGTTACTGATGCAGACAAATGTGACTAGAAAACCTCTGGAGAAAGGGATAAGGAAACAAGTCCATAATCAAAAGTTGGTGAGCGAATTCTGCAATTTCTTGCAAAGGACCAACCAAAATGGTAATGACAAGGGTGTAAGTAGGAGCCATGAAGGTAAGAGTTTGACTATGACAAATTCCATGGAGTGGTAAAGGTAAGAGACCTCATACCATGTGGATATTTGAATGTTATACTACATTCATATAGAAATGTGTCATGCCTGTATATGTTGAATGCATAGTATTCCTAAATCAATGCAAGGTAACATTGAGTGGCTATGCATTAAAAAGATTTATGAATCTTGTAGTTATGCATTGAATGAATGCATAAGAAGGGTGTGAGTAACTGATTATGTAAGTATGGGTGCAAGGGTTGTGATGCATTGCATGAATTCATTAAGATAGTACATGTGAGATTATGAATAACTAATGGCTGAAATGATGAATTGATGACAATTATGGAACCATTTCAAGAGTTGTTATGGATGCAGGATAGTAAGTGCATGAAGAAGGTAGTCAAGATCAATTGAATGCCATGAATGCTCTATGGAAGAGTAAGGTGGTACAAATGATACGCTTGTGAAGTAAGGAGTATCTAAACATTTCATTTAATTGCATAAATGATGTGACTGTACCCTGTAATTTAAAGTATGATAATGAGTGCATGAAGTTAAAAAAAAAAAAATTGGTAATACCGATGTGATTAACAACTAGAAGTATTCAAATTTTGTAAATTCTGAAAATGCTTCAGTGATTGTTACAACAATGAAAAGGTTATATGCATCAAGACTTACCAAATGTTTGACTAATTGAAGTTTAGGTTTTAGGTAGATTGTTTGGGACATGGAAAAGTGGGTAAGACCATAACAAAGGCCGGGACCTACCATGTGAAAGAGCCAAACCTCATGAGAAGAGTCTCATGGCTATGATAATAGTTTTTATGCATAATGAGTTGTAAATTTGAAGTTGTGAATTTTGGATTTAAGAAATTGCTGACAACTACTAATCACTATTGGCTTGCATAAGATTGTGTCAAGAGGACGCATTGGGTACACACTGCAGGAAGATCATGTGTGATGGCCTGCAGGAGCCAAACTTCATGGGAAGGTTTTCCCTTATCTTGGAAATGGGTTTCGGGTGAAACTCCATTGGACATTTTGGAAATGTCTCATCTGCACTACATGTTTGGTAAGCAACATGAGTGAGATGGTATGAGCTATGTCGATAAGACATGTGTGGATATGAAATGTAAAGAGGAATTGGGATGGAAAACCGAGGGACTGTCAACTCAGAGAAGGGGACCCCCATTCCTCCCTAATGAAGGAATACTGCCTCGACATATGGATAAGTGCTCTATGACCCTAACTAAGAATATGCATGTTAAATTATTAAATTCAATATGTAGAGCATGTTTGATTTTGTTTCCATTATGGCAGATTGCTTGAGTATGCATAAGGCCTACATGGCACACACTGGAAAAGGGTGCACACTTTTCTGATGTCAGATCATGGAAGGTTATTTCAATATTGATTACACCCGAGGGAGTGGATGCATTCCTGGTGTCTCAATACTTGATAGTGAATGGTGTGAAATATGGTTACAATTTTAGAGAAATAACGCTAATTAATATGCTTATATTGCTTGTGTTGTCAAGATAAGCAAATGTAGTTCACAGTGTGGTCTCTTGGGTGATATGGAAAATGGTCATTTATTGTTGATATAAGGGCATGTGTTGTTGATGATGGTCTGATAAACCCAACAAGGGTTGGCTTGACTGTTCTTGATATATATATAAAAGGATGTTGTGAAGCAGCCTGCATGTTGACCTAACATCCAAGTCCATAGGCGATCCCAAGGATTGCAAAGCAAAGCAGGATCCTGTGGACCAACGGGGAAACACGCAATACAGATAAGTATTATATTATTTTGCAATATTTTGCTTATGAATATACATGTGTATATGATTTGGTTATGATGTTTTAAGCTCTTGTTCTAGAGATAAAACTGATGAGAATAAACTAAACATGTGAATCTATTTAATGTTTGAAAATAGGTATAACTGGGAGCGAGGACTATGAGAGCATCCTAGGGGTGCATGCGGACATGTGACTATCCTGAAGAGCTCAGATTGAGCGGTAATGAAAAAGGTGCTAGTAAGACTGTGAAGGTCCTAGCAGCTAAGACAAGCCATGTGGGGAGGCTCCATGGTTGAGAGGTTGGAAATAGACCAGATACATCAAGTGTCATGACCAAGAGGGATTGCTCCAGCATTCATGGTGAAGTGAAAGAGGATGAGAGAAAAAAAAGCCACAGCGGTGGTGTGGGTTCCAGGATGGAACAAAACGAAGAAGGGAAAAACTCTTGCTTCTCTCTCTTTCCTCTTTGATTATATAAATGTACATATATAATTATGCATTGTGGAAACAAAAGATTGTTGAATGCATGTATGACTGAAAATAGAATGTGTGTATTTGCTTAAAGTAAATTGTGAATGCTGGAATAGTTAATTCCCTGCCCAAGAATGGACATGAATGAGCTCATGTTCCTGTTGGGAAGGCATGAAAAATATGAAAGTCTCCTTGATAAGACTTGGACTATCATGCCAATTGGGAAATTAATTAACTAATATTAATGCCTATATTATGCTTGGTCTAACAGAATTTCAATGATGCATTTCACAGGTGAGAAGGGTGAAATCCAGTGGTGCACATTGATCATGGTAGTAGATCAAAACTTGTTGGACTTGGCTGCAAGTCTCCTTCAAACGATTTCCAGGACCCAAGAGAATCTTGGAGAGATGCTCAAGATACAGAAAAGGAAAAATGAAATGAACCACCAGATTTTACAAGACTCTATTGGGTTGCAAAGGGATGTGAAAAACCTTATGGGAGCAATCGATGAAAGAAAGGAAGGTGGATCAATGATGGGACATTCGTCCAAGCGATCCGTTGAGAAACGGTCCAGGCATGAAGACTCAAAGGAAATCGAGCAGGTAAATATGAAGCAGCCAGTGAAATGCTGGGAATGTGGAGGACATCATTTACACCGGTACTGTCCCATGAGGGAACATGAAGAGGGTAGCAGTGACAAAGTTCCTAGGCTTCGAGATAAGCCAAGAGCTGAGAACTAGCAAGAGAAGTTCTGGGAAGCCGAAGGGCTTGGTCTTGAACATTCCAGGTAGATAATTGAACATGGGACAGGTCTGCAAAATTTTGAAATTTTGATGTGAAAATTGTATATGTATTGAAACACCGAGGACAGTGTTATCCCAAGGGGGAGGGGATTGTAATACCACCGTTTTTTACCCTGGATGCATTAAAAGGTACACAATGTATATCTTGTAATTAATCGTGGTGTGGAGCTAAATGCAAAAGCCCCACCATTGATTTGGTTGTGTATGTTTCGGAAATAGGGATAGTTGTCGATGGTATATCGTGCAATCCAACACATTATAGTTTTGGCATCATGTAAATATGCACATCAATTAAAATAACCTACAGCCATCTACGACGGTGTGTTGTGCTCTTACCACCAACCTCGAAAAATTTCATCAAGCAAACTAAAATTTTTGAGGTTAAACATTTGAATTTCTCATTTCAAGTTATGGAAGCAGGAGCTACTGAAACGGTGAAATTTCATTATTCTATAACCTTGGGGACCTTGTTATTTGGTATAATTACTATATTAAAACCATTTTTTTTAATGGATTTGTGTCTCAAAGTAGGGAATAAGCGTTCTTTCATTCATATTCCTTTTACCATAACCTCACTTTGACCTTGTTTAAACATTCATCATTTGGTATGTTTTTATTCTTGTTTTAATTGCAAATTTAACAAGGTTATGGGACATGGAAGGCTAACTATTTTGTGCCTGAATTCCTTATCAAAGTCATACAAATTTTCAAAACCAAGGTTTATCCTCCAAACTTCGAACTATGCTTAATCCAACCATAAGCAGGTAATCTCGATCTTCGTAATATTCTCTGTACGTGGTTTATATTTTTGCGTTTGATGGTTAGGGTTGATATAATGGGCTATGCAATATATGCTTGCCACGTAGCATGCTCACCATTCTCGAGGGTTGGAATTATTACATAGCAAGGTCTGTGGTGTAACGACCAAGGTTCTTTGCTTATGGTCAGCTCAATTCGCATCACCATCCCCAAATCTGATCCGCCTGATTGAGGGTTGTTATGTCATCATTCAACACGTACAGAACCCTTTCAATGACATTCAATTTCAGTAGGAGTGTAGCGTCATGTCTTCCTGCTCATTGAACACATGTATTTCATTCTATTCATGGTTATATTTCGATCACGCCGACTAAAGCATGGCTAGGCGAGGTTGTTCTGGAGCCTTCACCCTTGTTTTCCATTATTCGATCACCTCTCTGTGTAATCATTCCTATTCGCTCATGCCGATTTTACATGGTTTCTGTGTGAGTTTATCTGTGTCTCCTTGCCTTTATGAAGAAGTCGGATTTCATTGTCTATGGTTTTTGCTTGGCTTGTGTCCAGAATGGTCTCTCTCTAGCACTCTAGGTTACTACAGTCCGTTGTATCTTCTCTTTGCACAACTGTGTGTATTCGCACTCATAGTCATGGCCCTGGTTGTCAGGGTTGAACCTGATAATACGAAGCTTTTAGATGAGGAACCAGAACTCCTAGCCAAAGTAAAAGCGGTTGGGTGGCTTCCCTTTTTCAGTAAATTCACAGACTCGAATCCGGAAGTTACCAGGTTGTTTTCCCTCTCGCTGGCTAATGGCAGAGCCAAGGTGGCCGACCTTCAATTCATACTAGATGAGCATACAGTCGCCTCGGCCACGAAATTACCTTTATCAAGTGAACGTTGGTTTAAGTCGAAATAGATGAAATCCACTGAATGGAGGCAAATGCTAAAAAACCCCTGCTAGGAAGTGTCTTTTAGGGCTGGTGTTTCGCGTAAGTATTTTAAAAGGGAATGGAGACCTGCGTTGGAGGTCATTCACAGGTATGTTACTTGCAAGGGTTTCCTTTCTTCTGTGTATGTTTATCATCTTAGGTTAATGACTGTATTTCTTGGTCGACCTATCAATCTACCTCATTACTTAGTCCAAAGTATGACTAAAATGTCTGCGGCCATCAAGAAAGGGCCTAAAAATATTGGTCGAAGTATTTTCCACCATGGTCTCGTTAGGATGCTAGTGGAAATGGAGTTGTCTAAACGGAACCAGAACTGGGATCATTTTCTTGAGCAAACCGGTTTCATGGCATGTTGCCACTGCCAATTTGACTGCGCTGAGGAGTGCTCTCGGCATCAGCAGCCTTGTGAAACCCCAACTCCACCTGCACATAACCCTCTACCAAACCCTAATGCTCATGTAAACCCTAGTGTCCAGAAGAATTGTGCTCCCACTCCTATGCAAGGTCCTGGCTCTCCTGTGCATCCCAAACGAAGGAGGGATTTCGTAAACCCTTCCCTGGTAACCCCGAATCATGATGATGAACCCTGTACACAGATGAGTGAGACACCAAGTGTCAGAGTTACGAGCAAAGTAACTAGGAGTATGGTGGCCGAAGCCAATAATGTTAAGCCCTCTGTGAAGGACAGTAAACACATAGAAATGATTGTTTAGGACGATGAGGAGCATGAAACCGTCTCTCATGATTTCCCTGACATGGATCTCGAGCCCGTGACTCACCCGACAGAAAATAGCCCTCACATTCCTGATATGTGTCTAGATAGGGATTCTGTGCCGGATTCTCAAATTAAGGGTAAACCTGCTGAAGGAGTTCTAGCTGGCGCATACCAATTTAGTGAAACAGTCCACCCACTATTCATCAATCGCTTGCTTGATAAGATATGTCACATGGAAATAGAAATAAAGGAGGTAGTGGCACTTAATGACTCCGTGAAGGCCGCGAACACGAGATTGCAGGAGAACTCTGATTCAGCAGACAAATGCATCTTACATTTGAAACGACATAAGAACCTGTTAATCCAGAAAGTTCATAAATTCCACCGTAAGAATCATAAAAATAAAGAAAGAATTCGTGATCTGAATGCTTAGGTCGCCTTAATGTAGCTGAAAGGTCCCTCGCAGGCTCCATTTTCTTAAATACTGGCTAATGGTGTGAACATACAGGTTTACAATACCCCTACTAGACCATAGCATTTTGAGATACTCACGTTTTGTACAGATGCCTAGAAAATAATTTTAGGTTTTGAAGTATGTAAATAGAAGTAGCAAATGATATGAGGTTATTTTTATTTTTCAGGTATCATTTTCCGTTAAATACTTAGTTATGTGTTTAGGACGATTACCCTCCCGTTTCGTGTTAATTCTTATTGTTTTGATATTGCAGATGATTTGGTCGGTTTTCCGGATACGTCCTCTCTGGATTTTGATGATCACATGTTTCCAGGATTATCTCCGAAGAATTGTGAAGGAACCAGTTGAAATTAGTTTCAATTGTGGATATATCGTCTTCCAGGTGTCACCAATCTATTAGTTTCTTCATCATTTTTGGTTTAGCACTATAGTCCGAATCTTTTCGATTTCAGGATATCGTAATGTGTAAAGAAAATGACAATTTCATTTGTCATTTTTATTTTTTTAGCTGAAGTCGATTAAGATTGCAATAGTGTATATCCCTTTTTCCTGGTAAATTAGAAATATCTCTATACGAGATCTAATGTATATAAAGGAGGTATAGTTCACAATATAGGGGGTCGATGGTTGGTGAAAGGAACTAGGCATGATCATGTCACTTTGACATTTCTCTGCAACTAAGATAAATTCTTGTTCATAGTTACAACATCCTTTGACTGAAGATATCATAAGTATATTTGCATTACTTTCATTATTGAGGTGTACTTGTAATATCATTTGATCCTGCTATTTTCTTTTCGCATATTTCCATGTTGCTTCATTTTTCTTTTGAGAAAATGTGCAAACGTATTATGTTTAATTGTCAATCTATTTTGGGTTAACTTGTAGATTCGTATCATATATTAAATTTCGACGTTATCGTTTGAATATACATGATATACTATTTCTGTGTTTTATTCTTTTCTTCCTTTGAATTTTTTTCTGAAGAATTCGAGATTGTATACACAACATTGTTAACTACAAGTTAATTTCTAGATTAATATTATTACGCTCCTAATCAGGATAGGGTATATAGAGTATATGTGTGTTAGTGTTTCTTTTATTAACTCTGAAAAACTATATTGAATCCAATCTTCATATTTGCACTATGTCAAATTTTCATTCAATCTTATTATAGATGTATATGTGTCTATATTGTAAAATTATATGATTGGTTTAGTTTGTTAACAATTTCTTTTGTATATTCATAATTGTAATATATATTCAGCTAACAATTATTTACGTTATTTATTTCCTTTGAATCTGCTCCTGTAATTGGGAGTGATTTAAGAGAAGGCAATAGGGCCTTAATCCCATCAGAGACAGCTATCTAACGACTGGGAGAAGCCTTTGAAAGCTCTTGGATCGGGTTGCCTCTTAGTTTACTATCGCGCTGATACGGCCTGTCAACAATGGTGCTAGAAGGAGGACTAGCTTAAATGAATGGCTGATGAAAACAATCCTGTTCACAACATTAATCAACCCTCTAGTCCTAAATTTACACCACTACCTCGATCGGGTGAATTACGGTCATCATCCCAACCACAAACATTCCAGTCATCACAATTACATGAGACCCCGTTGAACAATACTGTTCGAAGCCTTATTCATCAGTTCAACTCTAGTGGTGCCCATCCACCTGAAGAACTTGATCAGTTCAAATAGGCCATCAATGAATCCTGCAGGATTTTAACTAGAGCTTATTCAAATCTCACTGGGATCCAACCCACCGAATTTCCTCTTCCACAGATCAGATGTCCATGCACTCTCCATATTGAATCTACTTCTGAATAACAGTATCAACCTTTAGGTGTCTTCCCTAACCATCAATTCAGACAGTTTCTAACAGGCACTGATCAACCTTCATCCTCTTCAGGACCACCTGCCACAGAAGGGTCTAGTCGACCCCCATCACCACCACATTCACCTCCTCACATTTTTCAAAGACCACCTTCACCACCTCCATCACCAAGGAACATGGAAAACCCAAAACCGAACCCCAATTCCAATATGCCATGGTTAGCACAGGATGCGGTCGCTGTTCCAGGTGATCAACACCCTTTACCAAAGCATCCCAAGAAATTGTTGCCCAAATTCAATCCCGAGCTAAAAGAGCCTACAGAAGACCATGTTAAGAAATTCATGCTAGCAGTTTGGCTTTTGAATGTCGAGCACGAAGATGTAGTTTGCCGGATTTTCCCTTACACATTTGAGGGCAAAGCCTCGACTTCGTACTTTTCACTTACTGCTAGTTCTATTACCAGTTGGAACGAATTCGAGTTGGGCTTCATGAATAAGTTTGGAGACGATAAGACTCCAGCCATGTTGGTTTTGGAATTATCTAGGATCCGTATGGAAACCAAGGAGAAAGTCAAAGACTTTAACTAGAGGTTCCTAACTCTTAGAAACAGAATCCCTGCAACCTCAAGGCCTGCTGAAGATGTCACTATTGAATTTTATACTTCAACTTTACCTGTTTCAACTTTACCTGTTTCACTGAAACCTTTGACGAAGCCATTAAGGTCAAGAAGGATATGTCTGCTATTAAGACAAACCCCGGGGTAGACACGGATTCTGCCTCCTCTTCTCGTAAAAAGAATGAGAATCCTTCCAAAACCGCAAATCCTGATAAGAAGGATCAAGACGCACTAGACTTAGATAGCCTGCAGAGAGTCATAAAGAAGCTATCCAACGAAATCATTGATCTGAAGAAAAATACTTCTGAAAGTATTCCAAATAAAGAACCACCCAGGCAGCCTTTTAGAAGACCATTCCAAAATACTGCTTCTAAACAGACCCCACCTTTTGAGACTAGTAACGTAGATGAAATTAATAACTTCCTAAAATTATTGGTCTCAGGCTTAGAAACGTTAGCTGAAAGTGATACCCAATCTTCAGGACAGAATTCTTAGGATGCCCAAGGTACAGATAATGACACTGAGCAACAACCTCCTCAAACTATCAGTCACTTATGGGATACCACAGAAGTGACCGACAATGAAGAGGTTGCTGCTATAAACTTAAATCAGCATCAATATAATACTAGGAGCAAGAAAAATCAGTCCTTAGGGGAATCCTCCACAACACCTATAGATGACAGTTTAACTGTCAAAACTACAAACCAACCTTCAAACACAAAGTATACACCTTCTCTCGATTTAGAGTATGATCTGGTTGAGGATTTGAAGAAACTCAAAGCCAATATTTCTATCTTTGAACTCCTCAAATTGCCTGCTATTCGAGACAAGATTATTAAAGGGGTTTCTCTAAATAAAAACGACAAAACTTCCTCCACTCAAAACAGTTCTACTAGTACTAAAGACAATCCAACAAAAGCTTCAGTTAACACCTCATCTATAGGTAAGAAATTAGATTCCTCAACTCCTCCTTTTCTGCTCACATTTGAAATCTGCAATCGTAAGGTACACAATTGTATGATAGATTCAAGGGCTTCAAAAAACGTCATGCCATATTTGGTATGTAAAAAACTTAATGCAGTCCCCGTCCCATGTGATACGAGTATTATGCAACTTGACTGATCTAACGTAAAGGTAATAGGAAAGCTGAATGAAGTACTGATAAGATTAGCCTCAAACCCTCAGGTCCATTTCATCATTGACATAATTGTTGCAGATATCCCTGAGGCATATGTCTTATTCCTCAGCAGAGATTGGTCTGAAAAATTGAAGGGATATTTTTCAACGGACTGGTCACACTTATGGCTACCTCATAACGGTTGCCCAAACAAAATCAGAATTGATCGAGAGTGTTATATGAAGCATACGGTCACCGAACTGGATGACTCAAACGAACCAGTGTTATTTGCTGATACTATAATGGGCAATTATATGGTTTATTCCTTTTTTGGAAACTTTGAGGCTGAAACTTCGTCAGTCCAAAATCCAGAACAGCAGTCCGAATTTTTTCATTTTACGCAGGTTACGGATGAAATTCCAGCTGTAAATACTATACATTTAGACTTGAATAATGGCCTCTGGTCCCTATACTTTGACGGATATAAGTCGAAGGAAGGGGCTGGGGCCGGTTGCTTGTTAATAGATCACCACGGAAAAATGTTTTTTGTTTCCTGCAGGTTGGAATTTGAGTGTACTAATAATATTGTTAAATATGAAGCCCTTATTCAAGGGCTGAAAAAGGCAATTGATCTAGGAGCTAAAGCTCTGGTAGTATTAGGAGATTCTGAAATTATCATTAGACAGGTACGCAACACTATACATTGCATTGCTGGTCATCTAAAAAATTACTAGGTAGAGGTGTGGAATTTATTATTATCGTTTGAATCTTTTAATATAAATTCTATTCCTCGTTATTTGAATCGGGAAGCAGATCTATTAGCGAATATTTCTTCAAGGTTAATTCCATCTGAACGGATATTTTCTGATTCGTTCTCTGTCGAACTGCTTTTCAGGCCTTCCATACCTGATAATATTGTCAATTGGAGAGTCTTTGACCATGACGAGAAATTAATTGAGTTTTTGACCATGAAGGACATCTTCAAAGATGCAGTCATCGATGATATAATTCATGATGAAGATCTACACAACTTTTCGGTAATTCACAAACCTTGTTCAATTGAAGAATCTCTAAATCAGGTCAGTACTATTCCTAAATCTGTAATTAAACTTGAGAAGTTCTATGATTTGAAGGACAAATTTAAAGGTGCAAGGAACTGTAAAACCAACAGCTCTACTATGCAATCTGAATTCATAAATTTAGGCAACAAACATAATCCTCGATGTGTCAATTTGGGCAGTACATGTACCCCCCAAGAAAAAATAGCCTTCATACAACTCTTTAATGAGTTTAAAGACATTTTTGCTTGGACATATGATGATATCAAGACATTTGATCCAAACATAATGCATGCTTGGACATATGATGATCTCAAGACATTTGATCCAAACATAATGCAACATGTCATCCTGATGAAACAACAAGCTAAACCATTCCAGCACAAATTAAGAAAAATGCACTCTAGCCTGGAACCGGCTGTTAAGAAAGAGCTTAACAAACTCTTGGCTTCCAGAATAATTTTTTCGGTGTGGCATACGTAGTGGGTGGCAAATCTCATCTCGGTTAGGAAGAAAAATGGTGAGATTAGGTTATGTGTTGATTTTCGAAATCTAAACAAGGTTTCAAAAAAAGATAATTATCCCATTCCCCCTATGGAAAAGATCTTGCAATAGGTTTCTGGATCTGAAATGTTCTCACTTTTAGATGGCTTCTCGGGATACAATCAAGTATTACTATCCAAAACAGATCAGTTGAAAACAACCTTTAGAACCCCTTGGGGAACTTATGCTTACAGGAAAATGCCATTTGGCTTAATTAATTCCGGAGCAACGTTTCAAAGCGCGATGGATATTGTGTTCAGAGGCCTAATCAGCCAATCTATTGTCATTTACCTAGACGATGTAACTGTTTTTCAAAAAACAAGGCTGATCACCTAACACATCTTAGGAGGGTTTTTGAATGTTGTAGGAAATATGGGATCTCCCTGAATCCCAAGAAATCTATCTTCACGGTTACAGAAGGTAAATTATTGGGTTTTGTGGTTTCAAAACAAGGTATCAATATTGACCCTAAATGAACCCAAGCTATATCACAGATTTCTATGCCTAACTCAAAGAAAACTATGCAATCATTTCTGGGGAAAATAAATTTTGTCTCCAGGTTTATTCTTGGGTTCACTGAGATTGTCAGACCCCTTCAGAAAATGATTAAGAAATATCCTGATTTCAAATGGTCTACTGAAGAAAAGCAATCCTTTCATGATATATTAAAAGCTATTTCTGAAGCACCCACCTTAACGAGCCCTGATTTCTCCAAACCATTTATTTTATACACCTTTGCATCTGACTCTTCGTATGCCGTTGTTTTAACGTAGAAAGATCAGGAAAAGAATGAAGCTCCCATTGCTTTTACAAGTTCCAGTCTCAACGGCACAGAGCTTAATTATCCAGAAGTAGACAAACAGGCCTTTGCTATTTTTAAGTCAGTAAAACACTTTTGGCCATATCTGCTGAAGTCTCATACCAAGGTTATTGTGCAGTATTCCGTAGTCAGAAATCTTTTGGTGCAGAAAGACTTGGGTGAAAAACGAGCCCATTGGGTTACAGCACTTCAGGAGTATGACCTGGAAATTAAGCCTTTGAAGATTTTCAGAGGACAGGGACTTTGTAAGTTAGCGACCGGATCTTCAGACATGCCAGAATCGAATCTACACTTTATCGATGAACATTCTCTGTTTGAAAGGGAAGTTGTTCCAATCTCAGCCCCCTCTGATTCCTGGTATCATGACATTAAGTTTTTTATATTGCATGGAAATGCTCCTGAACATTTAGATTCATGTAGAAAAAGAGCTTTGAGGTTAATATCTGCCCCTTATCAGCTGATCAATAACGTTATGTTCAGAAAAAATTTCGAAGGGCTTCTCCTTCGTTGTTTAGAAATAAATGAAGCTGATAGTGTGTTGTCTCAACTACATGCAGGGCCAGTTGGGGGACACTTTGGAGGGGAAACCACTTCACTTAAGGTACTCAAAGCTGGTTATTACTGGCCTACTTTGTTCAGATATGCATATTCCTTTGCTAGGAAATGTCAGGAGTGTCAGAGAGCAAGCGAAAGACTTAAGAAATCAGCATTACCTCTCCAGCCTGTTATTGTTGAGGTTCCATTTCAACAATGGGGTTTGGATGTTGTTGGTCCGATTACACCAGCCTCCTCATAGTAGCACAAGTACATCCTAACAGCCATCGATTATTTCACCAGATGGGTCGAAGCCATCCCTTTGTGAGTGGTTAACTCAACACAGGTGATATCATTCCTTGACTCTTCTATTGTCACCAGGTTTGGCATTCCAGAATCTTTGATCTTTGACAATGCAACCTATTTTTATTCTTTAGAATTAATAGAATACTCATTGGAAAAGGGTATAAAATTGAAGTATTCAGCTAATTACTATCCTCAAGGTAACGAATTAGTTGAATCCTCCAATAAAAATTTAATCAATATTCTAAAACACACAGTGGTTAATCATCATTAAAATTGGCATAAAGCCTTATAAAATGCAGTGTGGGCTGACAGGGTGACTCCCAAAATTGCCATAGGTAATTCTCCTTTTTCCCTGGTATACGGTAAAGAATCTATTCTACCTCCCCATCTATTTTTACCCTCTCTACAGCTCTCTCAGTCAGTGCAGGAAAAAGATGTTCTGCCATGGAACATCGGATTAATACTCTACTTAAACTGGAGGAATAAAGAGAGTTAGCCAGAAAAAAAATTGACCAACACCAGAAGACGGTGAAACGCTGGTTCGATCACAGAAAATCATCTAGTAGAGATTTTGAAGTAGGTGACCTAGTTTTGAAATGGGACAAAGCGCACGAAGAAAGAGGAAAGCATACTAAGTTCCAATGCCTGTGGCTGGGACCGTTTATCATTATAGAAAAGCTCAGTCCCAGCACATTCAGGTTGCAGACACTGGAGGGAGACATCGAGAACCTTCCGATAAATGGCCATCTAATCAAAAAATATTTCTGTTGATACCCCTTAGGGGATTATCCTGTACATACCTTGTGTTATTTTCTCTGTTTGTGGAACTTTTAGTGTGTTCATTTTATTTGTTTTCTTTGAATATCCTCTAGCATCCATTTGTTGTTTTATCTACATAATTTTTGAGAGTGATCGATTCATTTAATCTCTGGCTAATGACTTTTCACCAAATATTCTGGTTGACTTACAAATCATGCATCATGATCTTTACTATCCTGAGTATTTCCATGCTTCCCTTAAAAGTTCACTAATAACTATTTTACATCTTGAACAATGAACGGGTTTTTCGCCTTTCTAAATTTTACCAGAAACTCCTAAGTCATATAAATATAAATTAATAAGATTAGCCTCCGCAAAGATTTCTCCAAAATTATTAGGGTAGTATTTGTCAAAGGTTATTTGTTCAAGTCTTTTATGCCACCCCCTCTCGTTAAGAGAATTAGACTTGCCCCCCCATCTGCTAAAATAATCTCATTTGAGATTAAATATAACTACAATTTGGCCATGGTTGGATTCGAACACGAAGGTAATTAATTTTTGAAAAATAATTTGAAGGATAGAGCGTCTCATTATGAGCCAGTCTGTTCAAGATCATAGATCTGCATTCAGTGACATTGTCGCTTCCAGTCACCAAGCCGGGACAATGGCCATTAGGTAAGACACTAAGGGATAAAAGGTCTCATCGCGAGCCGGTTTATTCACTGTAGTGCAGATTGGTGACTGACATGGTTACTACCTGGTTACCAAGCCAAAGCCATGGCCTTCAAGTATTTTCATTAAAAAAAAAAACATATATATAATAATGATCGTGTAAAATTTCAACCTAACCATAATTGTCTATCTATAGCTGGCAAATGGGATACTAGCACTCTTTGGGCTTTGAAGTAACCATGTCGAGGCTATGGACACTTGTTGGCAATAGGGTCATGCTTGTGGTATCAAGACTTTATTCTTAAAAACCAAGCCACCTATTGCTTTACTTCGTTTGGACTGACTTTTGCGAGAGACCTAATATTTATTAAATAAATAATTAAAAGTGTAAATTTTTGGTCAACTTTAGAAATATGAAATCCCTGAATCTGTTTAAGATGCAAAATATTGACTTCTGTATAATGGTATGCATAAGGGATCTAAGATTTTGATTTCATGATTTCAGGCCAAGAAACAGAGATAACGGTTCCACCCAATCAGTCGCCATCTGTTATGCTCTTACCCAACAGCCTCGAAAATTTTCATCAAGCAAAATAAAATTTTTGAGGTTAAACATTTGAATTTCTCATTTCAAGTTATGGAAGCAGGAGCTACTGAAACGGTGAAATTTCATTATTCTATAACCTTGGGGACCATTGTTATTTGGCATAATTACTATATTAAAACCATTTTTTCTGAATGGATTTGTGTCTCAAATTAGGGAATAAGTGTTCTTTCATTCATGTGCCTTTTACCATAACCTCACTTTGACCTTGTTTAAACATTCATCATTTGGTAGGTTTTTATTCTTGTTTTAATTGCAAATTTAACAAGGTTATGGGACATGGAAGGATAACTATTTCATGCCTAAATTCCTTATCAAAGTCATGAAAATCTTCAAAACCAAGGTTTATCCTCCAAACTTCGAACTATGCTCAATCCAACCACAAGCAGGTAATCTCGATTTTCGTAATATTCTCCGTACCTGGTTTATATTTCTGCGTTTGATGGTTAGGGTTGATATAATGGAATATGTGATATATGCTTGCCACATAGCATGCTCACCATTCTCGAGGGTTGGAATTATTACATAGCAAGGTCTGTGGTTTAACGCCCAAGGTTCTTTGCTTATGGTGAGTTCAATTCGCATCACCATCCCCAAATATGATCCACCTGATTGAGGGCTATTATGTCATCATTCAACACATACAGAACCCTTTCAATGACATTCAATTTCAGTATGAGTGTAGCATCGTGTATTCTTGCTCATTGAACACCTGTACTTCATTCGATTTGTGGTTATATTTCGATCACACCGACTGAAGCATGGCTAGGCGAGGTTGTTCTGGAGTCTTCACCCTCGTTTGCCATTATTCGATCACCTCTCTGTGTAATCATTCTTGTTCACTCATGCCAATTTTACAGGGTTTCTTTGTGAGTTTATCTGTGTCTCCTTGCCTTTATGAAGAATTCGGATTTCATTGTCTATGGTTTTTGCTTGGCTTGTGTCTCGAATGGTCTCTCTCCAGCGCTCTAGGTTATTGTAGTCCATTGTATCTTCTCTTTGCACAACTGTGTGCATTCGCACTCATAGTCATGGCCCTGGTTGTTAGGGTTGAACCTGATAATATGAAGCTTTTATATGAGGATACAGAACTCCTAGCCAAAGTAAAAGCAGTTGGGTGGCTTCCCTTTTTCAGCAAATTCGCAGACTCGAATCTAGAAGTTACCAGGTTGTTTTCCCTCTCGCTGGCTAATGGCAGAGCCAAGGTGGCCAACCTTCAATTCATATTAGATGAGCATACAGTCGCCTCAGCCATGGACTTACCTTTAGCAGGTGAACGTTGGTTTAAGTCGAAACAGATGAAATCCACCGAATGGAGGCAAATGCTAAAACACCCCTTCCAGGAAGTGTCTTTCAGGGCTGGTGTTTCACGTAAGTATTTTAAAAGGGAATGGAGACCTGTGTTGGAGGTCATTCACAGGTATGTTACTTGTGAGGGTCGTCTTTATTCTGCGTATGTTTATCATCTTAGGTTAATGACTGTATTTCTTGGTTGGCCTATCAATCTACCTAATTACTTAGTCCAAAGTATGACTAAAATGTCTGCGACCATCAAGAAAGGGCCTAAAAATATTGGTCGAAGTCTTTTCCACCATGGTCTCGTTAGGATGCTAGTGGAAATGGAGCTGTCTAAATGGAACCAGACCTGGGATCATTTTCTTGAGCAAAATGGTTTCATGGCATTTTTCCACTACCAATTTGACTGCGCTAAGGAGTGCTCTCGGCATCAGCAGCCTTGTGAAACCCCAACTCCACCTACACATAACCCTCTTCCAAACCCTAATTCTCATGTAAACCCTAGCGTCCAGAAGAATTGTGCTCCCACTCCTATGCAAGGTCCCGGCTCTCCCATGCGTCCCAAACGAAAGAGGGATTCCGTAAACCCTTCCCTAGTAACCCCGAATCATGATGATGAACCCTGCGCACAGATGAGTGAGACACCAAGTGTTAGATTTATGAGCAGAGTAACTAGGAGTATGGTGGCTAAAGCCAATAATGTTAAGCCCTCTGTGAAGGATAGTAAAGACATAGAAACAATTGTTTTGGATGATGAGGAGCATGAAACCATCTCTCATGATTGCCTTGACATGGATCCCGAGCCTGTGACTCACCCGGCAGAAAATATCCCTCACATTCCTAATATATGTCCACATAGGGATTCTGTACCGGATTCTCAAATTAAGGGTAAACCTGCTAAAGGAGTTCTAGCTGGCGCATACCAATTTAGTGAAACAGTCCACCCACTATTCGTCAATCGCTTTCTTGATAAGATACGTTGCATGGAAATAGAAATAAAGGAGGTAGTGGCACTTAATGACTATGTGAAGGCTGAGAACACAAGATTGTAGGAGAACTCTGATTCAGCCGACAAATGCATCCTGCATTTGAAATGACATAAGAACCTGTTAATCCAGAAAGTTCAGAAATTCCACCATAAGAATCATAAAAATAAAGAAAGAATTCACGAGATGAATGCTTAGGTCACCTTAATGCAGCTGAAAGGTCCCTCGCAGGCTCCATTTTCTCAAATACCGGCTAATGGTGTGAACATACAGGTTTACAATACCCCTGCTAGACCATAGCATTTTGAGATACTCACGTTTTGTACAGATGCCTAGAAAATAATTTCAGGTTTTGAAGTATGTAAATAGAAGTAGCAAATGATATGAGGTTATTTTTATTTTTTAGGTATCATTTTCAATTAAATACTTATTTATGTGTTTAGGACGATTACCCTTGCGTTTCATGTTAATTCTTATTGTTTTGATATTGCAGATGATTTGGTCGATTTTCCAGATACGTCCTCTCTGGATTTTGATGATCACATGTTTCCAGGATTATCTCCGAAGAATTGTGAAGGAACCAGTTGAAATCAGTTTCAATTGTGGATATATCGTCTTCTAGGTGTCGCCAATCTATTAGTTTGTTCATCATTTTTGGTTTAGCACTATAGTCCGAATCTTTTTGATTTCAGGATATCGTAATGTGTAAAGAAAATAACAATTTCATTTGTCATTTTTCTTTTTTTAGCTGAAGTCAGTTAAGATTGCAATAGTGTAGATCCCTTTTTCCTGGTAAATTAGAAATATCTCTATATGAGATCTATTGTATATAAAGGAGGTACAGTTCACATTATAGGGGGTCGATGGTTGGTGAAAGGAACTAGGCATGATCATGTCACTTTGACATGTCTGCGCAACTAAGACAATTTCTTGTTCGTAGGTACATCATCCTTTGACTGAAGATATCATAAGTATATTTACAGTATTTTCATTATTGAGGTGTACTTGTAATATCGTTTGATCCTGCTATGTTCTTTTCGCATATTTCCATGTTGCTTCATGTTTCTTTTGAGAAAATGTGCAAACGTATTATGTTTAATTGTCGATATATTCTGGGTTAACTTGTAGATTCGTATCATATATTAAATTTCGACGTTATCGTTTGAATATACATGATATACTATTTCTGTGTTTTATTCTTTTCTTCCTCTGAATTTTTTCTGAAGAATTCGAGATTGTCTACACAGCATTGTTAACCACAAGTTAATTTCTGGATTAATATTATTACGCTCCTGATCAGGATATGGTATATAGAGTATATGTGTGTTAGTGTTTCTTTTATTAACTCTGAAAAACTATATTGAATCCAATCTTCATATTTGCACTATGTCAAATTTTCATTCAATCTTATTATAGATGTATATGTGTCTATATTGTAAAATTATATGATTGGTTTAGTTTGTTAACAGTTTCTTTTGTATATTCATAATTGTAATATATATTCAGCTAACAATTATTTACATTATTTATTTCCTTTGAATCTGCTCCTGTAATTGGGAGTGATTTAAGAGAAGGAAACAGGGCCTTAATCATGTCAGAGACAGCTATCTAATGACTGGGAGCAGCCTTTGAAAGCTCTTGGATCGGGTTGCCTCTTATTTTACTATCACGTTGATATAGCCTGTCAACACAGTGCAATGTTGAATGAAAAGGGCATGATTCCTAAGGTTAAGCGGGGGGGGTTGTCCAACCCGTTGGGGTCATTGGGATTTTTCCATGTGTCACCACCCTGTTTGTTTTTCTCATCTTCCCTTGTCTCATCCAAGAACCACTTGAATGTTTTGCTGAGTTGTTGAGGCAGTTATTGCTGGAAGTGGAGGGTGGTAGGCCTGTCAGTCTTTGCCATATGCTCACTCCACTAGTCG